>NIJG01000539.1:49759-77909 GCA_002201625.1 Euglossa dilemma
ATTTCGATTGATTCAAATTTCGACAAATAAATTTAAAAAATCACCTTTCAGGAAATTATTAAAATATACTTTAGTAAAAATTGCAACAAATAAATTCTCTACGTATATAATACATATATTTTGTATACTTCTTGTATATTTCGATATTCTACGTTTGCACGAAAATCCGCTGTCTACTTATGAGAAACAATATACGAATCTAGAGATAGACAGTTCGATCGAGTTTTTTGCGCTGTATTTACAAACATATATATATATATGTAAAGATTAATTTGGGTAGAAACGTAGTTGGCTTTATTCCATTGCTTCTTTTTTTTAATAACATATTCGTTGTACATACGTTTTATCTCACCTCCGGTTTGCGTCATGCATAGATACCTGCGCGTGGAAACAGTTGCATCACGATTTATTTCGGAATAAACTTAATTACCGTTCGATTCTTTAATAAACTTATTCTCTGTTTCCATATGAATTTATTTATTTTCGTACAGATCTGCTGGAAAAGGCCCGTGTCATCTCTCAACAGGCTCTTGAACGTTCTTACCACATCTTCTATCAGATGATGTCAGGATCAGTCTCCGGTTTAAAGGGTAAGACCATCCAGTGTCTAATTTAGAGATTACTCGATATACAAATTATAAATTGCATTGTATAACAGTAACATATGACAAATTTTTAAGCGACGATTTATTTGGCGAGTCGAAGGTTGTCTTTAGGATGAAAGATCTGTCTTTCTCACGGTTAAGTAACACAGCTACGTTGGCTAGTGTACTCTTGGGACTCTCAGTCCGATTAGAAAAGTTCAACGAATACGATATAGGAAAACTTGAATTTCTAAGTTCTGAAAGTACGAAACGTAATTTAAGCTAGCCATATATCTTTAACATCGTTCACAGGTAAAGACCTTTTTTCAGAAGACTTTGAACATTTCCTTATCCCTCCTATTCTTGCCTTCGAGCTGAAAATTGAAAGACAGAAATTAGAAAAAGTGTCAGGTTGCAGCAGAAATTGCGTGAATCGCTTGACGTGTAAACACGGCATATCGACTGTTGTGGAGCCACTTCTCTCTATTCTGTCAGATTTCTTACTTGTTTGATCCTCGTTCCATGTAGAAATGTGCTGCCTCACGAACAACATCAACGACTACTACTTCGTCTCTCAGGGCAAGACCACGATCCCAAATGTTGACGACGGCGAGGAGTGTGGTTTGACCGACGTAAGAACCTGACGATCATGCCAGGGCTACGCAACTCTCACTTGTTTCCTCTGTTGCCCTTTTCCCTACCCTAAATGCTACACTAGCCGCCGATATTCTTTATAGCTTCTGTTGTTGTTACTCCCGTTTCGGTTTTCCACGCCCCTTTCTCTTGAGTTTCTTTGATTGTTCGCTGTTTGTAGAATTAGGATGGAAAATGGTTTATTTTAATGATTCTCATGGATGAGAGAAGTATCAAGGTAGCATCTTCTATTTCGCGTTTCTACCTCACTCGAGCTTATCCCCTATGGGATTTATAATTCCAGACGAGATCGTTGATGACTACCTTTGTATTTTTCTCCACTAGCAATCCCTGAGTTACTTTCAATAACGTCCTTTTAAAGTACAGGACTTGTTTAAATCTGTAGCTGAATCTCCCACAGGAAAGTTAGCGAGGAGGCGCTAAACGAAGAAACGGTATTTCAGAGAACTGTACCGTACGCTATCCTTTCTCTTGTGACTACCCATTAATGATCATCCTTCTTAGAATCGAGATCCTAAATTGTCAGACGTATTCCTCGACTTATCGTGGCAAAGGAAATAAATATCGAAAACTAGTTATAATTCAAAATATTTCTTATGGATTATTTATTATATATATATACAATATCAAAGACCGTGTTGAATTAAAAATATTTCACCTATATTACTTACTATACCGATTATAATATATGTCGTATAGAGGAAGACAATTTAGGAAACATATATCCCAAAACAACTTTATAGGTCAAGTTGCTCCAATTTAACAAATAAATGATACACGATATCAGACGATTTTCGTGACAAAATCGTTCTTTTTGAATAGACGTTCATGTATATACTAGTCCTTGTAGATGCATTCCGAAGGAAAGCCACCAGGAAACATGGCACCCTCACTTGTAGTTAATACCTGCATGTCTTTTTGTTCTTTCTTGGCCGTCTATAGAAATGTTGCTGCTGTCCAACAACGTCCATGACTACTACTTTGTGTCGCAAGGCAAGACGACAATCCCTGGCCTTGATGATGGCGAGGAACTTTTAATCACCGATGTAAGTGCTTCCCTTTGACCGGTCAAGCACTATTCTCTGCGATGTTCCAGATCGAAATATTCACCCAATGTGACAACCGGAAATAGTAACAACTGAATTTCGGGATAACTATCTATTATTCTCTTTCTTTTTTCAACGCGTCTTTCGTTTCTTGGTATTTTGAAATTCTTGTAAAATTCTTCGAAATTTCCTTTTCAAACATCGCTATTTCGAAGGTGAATAATTCCATCTTGAAAATTGCTACTAAATTCCTTTGTATACTACTTTATGTACCTTACTAGCAATCTCTTTTTCTACAGAAGCGAAACAACTCTTCAAGCTTCGTGTTATTGTCTTTGGTTTCACAGTAATACTTTAGTGGTATATGTGCTGAGATTTATCACTGTTTGCCACATATTCTTTCTCTCTTTCTGTCTCTTTCTCTGTCTCTTTCTCTCTATCTCTCTCTTTCTTTCTCTGTCCATCTATTTATTTCAGCTCATCGATGCATCATTTCTTATTAAAATGTAACCAATTCATATTCTTTTTAACAGCACACGTAATA
This sequence comes from Euglossa dilemma, assembly GCA_002201625.1. Classification (NCBI taxonomy): domain Eukaryota; kingdom Metazoa; phylum Arthropoda; class Insecta; order Hymenoptera; family Apidae; genus Euglossa; species Euglossa dilemma. The sequence goes on from NIJG01000539.1 coordinate 52,588, forward strand.
ATGTTAGCAGCAAGAACGGCAACAACAGAAGAACTATCATTTTCTGCTTCTAATTCTCTTATCTACATTCTGTTCTCTCTTTCTCTTTCTCGTTGTTCTTGTACTTCTCTTTCTTCTTTCTTTTCTCTATTGCTCTTCTTCTTTCAGCCTGTCGCAAATCATTTGGCACATGTTCATTCTTTCCTCTCTCTCTCGTGCTCGTCTTGCAATTGCTCCTGATATTTTATCGGTTATCGTAGCAACGAAACATCGCGGTGCTTCATTAATTCGAATTAATTCAACATTTCGACAACGATTACCGAATTAAAAGGAACGCTGAAGAGTAGAAATTTGGAAATTTCGCAAGATTCGTAGCGAGGTAACGTAAAATGAAGAGCGATTGCAAGTAGTAGCGTCAACGACACAACGCTCGTAAAGCAGGCAGCTTGAAAACTGAACAAAATAATGCAGAATTAACCCTGCTGAGCAACCGGATCGGGGACTATTGGTACATTAGCCAGGGTAAGACCAGAATTCCGGGAGTCAACGACGCCGCGGACATGGAAGACACGGACGTAAGTCCAACCCCAGGGTGCACGAAAGATCTTGGCAAGCTTTTCGTCACTTTGTCGAAACCGTTTCTATCGATCATTCGAATCTTTTTCCTCGTCTCTCATCTTCCACGTATCGTTCTTTGCCTACTGTAACGGAGCAAGATCGTAGAAGGCAAAGTGACAGAAAAGTTGGGCCGAGGTTTTCACCACCCCCTCGCGCCCCGCCTGCGAAAGCTTCCTGCCGCCGCAATCGGGGTGCGGGGAGATTGGGGGAGGAAAGGAATACTTTGATTCGAAATATTCTCACTCGAGGTAAAGCAAATCGAGCCCCCAGGTACCCGCTCCCCGATCAGCTCCGACTCACCTATCTCTCCTTTTGCGCCAACACTTTGTCGCTCATCTGCAGCAACCGGAAAGAACAACCCGGATAACAAGCTGGTCTTTATCGACGAGGAATTTCTTTATAGCACCTTACAGTAACCTTATAGTATGGCACATTTCTCGTTTCCAAGATATCGTTAAACCGTTGAATAGGTAGTACCTGATGCGAAGTAAAAATTTATACACGCACGATTTGAGTAGAGTCTTGTAGAGGCTTTTATTCGTTATTCGTAGTCGATCTTCGATATTTCAATTGTAGAAATTTTACCAAGACGGATAATTAATGTCTGAAGATCGGTTTACTCGAGATTTTTAAAAGAAGGTTTTTAAGGAAATCATCTGGAGGACTGATGAACGGTATATTTATGACTATTGTGGGATTATTTGGGATCTATGAATATCGAGTAATTTGAAATCGAATGCGAGTTATGCTATAATTCATTTTCTTCGAAATGCTTCACAGACATGTGTATATTGTCCAACAACATATACGACTATGTCAACGTGTCCCAAGGAAAAATCACAATCCCCAACGTCGACGATGGTGAAGAATGTTTACTGACGGACGTAAGTCCTTAAAAAATGGATTCGTGAACCCATAATTTTTTTTCTACGTACCTTCACATGGTCTATCACACCACCATGTGTACTTTGCTATGTATGTGAAAATCTATCTATGTACCTTCTTTTGTAAACCCTCAACTCTATAGCTGTATTTCTATCGAACTTCCTATTTATGACAGCTATCACGTCGATAAATAGTAACGAATTTTATTAATAATTCAATTTGCATAATTTCATAAAATTATCGATACTTCACACATATTTGTTTTCGTTAATTTACGTCACTTCGTTACTGTATTTTTGTGTAAACATTTTCTTTCGTCTATTCGCGTGATTTTGTAAAATTGTTATTATTTTTCACTCATTTTATTCCGCGGATACGTATGATTTCACAAAATTATTGCAATTTTTCCGATATTTTGAATAATGTTATTAATTCGCACAATTTTTTAAAATTTTTTCAATTTTCTTGATACCCTACTTTCTTAAACTTTTCATGAGACTTTTGACGTTTCAATACATAGCGAGTAAAAGACTAGATATTATAAAATGTCGGTGTAATCAAGACCTGAACTTTTGAAAACGTTTAATAGTTGAAGATAAGACAAAATGAAATATAAATTAAAATATTTTTCGTTACTATTCAGCACTGGGACTCCATGTACATAAAGGTTGACCCCCAACTGTCAAATTACCTTCTACCCGTTTCTCACGATTGTTCGTCCGAATCCAATTTTTGACCTGGACGTACGTATGAAAAGTTACAGAAACCAATCGTCTGTTCCTCATACTTCTGGAACTAAGATTGCGTATCCGTTCATTTGTAGACAATATTTTACGCGATCGCGATAAATTATTGTCTACATTTATCGGAACGCAAGCACCGTGTCTTTTTGTGTTTAAACCAATTTAGACCCCCAAATATCGTGACGCTGATGAAAGAGGATTTCTTTAGTGGTGCATTCACGAAAACCCTGATATACTTAACAAATGCAACTTGTCTTGTTCTTGATTTTCCCAGACCCTCCCCAAAAAATAAAATTCAGACAGCCTCGAGATGGAAATTCTCGACGGTTGGAGATACGTTCAACCTCGAAGCAAAGCTGATATCCGAATGGGTAATAACGTTGCACCTGAACGAATCGAGTGTCTTCAGGAGCCCATTCCAAAGAGCCATAAGATCGGCTGTGAATCCTTGTTTTCGTTTCGAACGAAGGAGGCAATTCGCAATTAATCAAACTAAGCGATTGAAAACGAAAGAAACATCGATCCTCCTTCGCGATCTTCTTCGACCTTTTTTCTCTTCTGTCTATATTTTTTCTCTTTTTACGTCGAATACGCAGAGTTTCCGTTTCTTTACTCGATACGGAAGTATAAGACTAAGAAAGCGGCTATATGATACGAGCTCTGCTTCCGCTTTCTCATTTTTCTCCTTTTTTTTTTTCCACGTAAATCCGAGCTTAGTTTTCCGCAGCTTTGGTCAATTTTCATCAGCTTTGCGTACAAAATTTCGCTTATGGCATGGAAATATCGTAAAGAGGCTATCGAAGATCTTTTTCAAACAGCTTCGAGAAATTACCGTTTGTTACTCGTCGATAGTCTCTTTAGAAAGATCATCCACCTTCAGGCTTTATATCTGCATTATCCTTGTGTGATCCTACTAATAGTAATTTAGTATCTTTTCCAATGAAAGTATCTTGTTTATCATTGTATCAGAAGTATCGTGTTAGATGTTTGTTGCCATTACGAGCTTCGTTCTTTTTCTTTTTTTTTAAATATGCGTTAGTTTTGCGAAAGATGAATTTACTCGTGCAAAAAGTTGCAAGTTTAACGCGAAATGTAACTTCGTGATATTTAACTTCTGATACGAAGTTCACGCATGGCTGTTGCTAATTACTCGTTTCCAACTGTAGCAAGCTTTCGATGTACTGGGCTTCACTCAAGAAGAAAAGAATGACATCTACAAGATCACCGCCGCTGTCATGCATATGGGTGGCATGAAGTTCAAACAAAGAGGTCGCGAAGAACAGGCTGAAGCTGATGGTACCGAGGTATTTATCGTGTTTAATTTATACATAAATATTCTTTATATTAATTTCTCACTGACAATAATGCATACATGCGATTTTACTTTTCAAAATTACCATGTAATTTTGCAGTATCCAAGTCCTGTATTAGATTTTAAATCATTTTAGTTTACCAGTTCGTAATATTTATAATATTGATTATAATAGATTAACGTTAATTAAATTTTATATTAAATCAAAGTAACATTTTCAAGTTCGAATTGAGATATAACTATGGTCGATTAACTAACTACATTTTCAAATAACTATTTCCAAAAATTTAACGTTCATAGTTGCTAACGTGAATTTGCGTTATTTAAAATTCTGTTTCTATTATACGCATTCAGCGTTAGAAAGTTGAAAAAGTTAAATTTGAATTTCATTAAATTTAATTTAATTTTATCTAATCGAATCGAGTTTCACCTAACGGCACCTTGGTCCTTCTACCAAACTCGTAGCAGGAATCACGAGCAAATGTTTTGTCCCACAGGAAGGTGAACGTGTCGCTAAATTGCTTGGTTGCGACTGTGCCGATCTTTACAAGAACTTGTTGAAACCAAGGATCAAGGTCGGTAACGAGTTCGTAACCCAAGGTCGTAACAAGGACCAAGTAGCATACTCCGTGGGTGCCTTGTCGAAAGCCATGTTCGACAGGCTGTTCAAGTGGCTGGTCAAAAAGTGTAACGAGACCCTGGACACAAAACAAAAAAGGCAACATTTCATTGGTGTACTGGATATTGCCGGTTTTGAGATCTTCGACGTAAGTTTCCTTAAGTACTATACTATACACATACCACCAAGAACAAGTATCGATCGTTGGCGATTTTGTATCAAAAAATATCTTTACACGTCGTTCCTTTAAATTCTAAACTGAAATATACGTATGTGCATACACACATATGTCATTCCATGCACACATAGTAAATTACAGAAATATTTGTGCGTTCGTCTATAATTATCGACTTTGAACAATTGCTATTCTTTTGTTATACAGCTTTCAAAATTTTTATCAATCGGAACACGTGTCGTATCGATTAAACTTTCTATCGATGTAAAATTTACGCTGAAATGAAAATTCGGTATATCACGAATGAAAATAAAAGAAAATCGAATTTAAATTTAATTTAGCTTCGTTCGATATAATACACGTTTTCATAAAAAAATGATAAAACTTGTCTTCTAAACTTATAACAATAGATTCAAAGTAGGATAAAACGAAGCCTTGTAAAAATACTTCTGTAATTCGCTGTTATATATTTTCTAAAAAAATGATTTTCCATTCTGTAAAATCGCCAACATGTGAAACACATTAGCGAACAATATTGGAAACAGAAAACACGAATAGATTAATAATATATTTCCAACAGCACACGATCGCATTGACGACGAGTGACTTAACTAGTTGATAATTATTAATTATAAACAAATGATGAAAAAAGAAGTCACCAGTCGCACAATGCGCAGAAAGAACAATTACCTACAAAACGAAACTCACGATAGATCGTTACAAGTAACGACACAACATACGGATCCACATGTCGAAACTTGACACGAAACACGAAATGATACTTCATATCTAAAGGGAAGAGAAAAACTCCGTGTTAACGATTCGAAAATTTCTCCCCAAAATGATTCTTTCAGGGCAGTTTGAAAATTATTCTGTCAATTTTCAAGTCTCTGTCCAGTAGCAAAAAATGGCACGTTTCGTTTCGTTCTTTAGTATAACGGTTTCGAGCAACTGTGTATCAACTTCACCAATGAGAAACTGCAACAGTTCTTCAATCACCACATGTTTGTCCTCGAGCAAGAGGAGTATAAGAAAGAGGGTATCGTCTGGCAATTTATTGACTTCGGAATGGACTTGGCTGCCTGTATTGAGCTGATCGAGAAGGTAGCCCCGTGTAGAAACGTCGCGAATGTCCATTTTGTTCTGATTACGTCTTTTAAACAATATACCTTCTGTTATGTCATCTTACCTGTTTTAATTTAGACAAAATCTTCCAATTATACGATGCCTGATCTCACTAGGAGATATTCTTCCTTAAGTGTTTCCAACGTCGACTAGTGGTCGTCTGGTTTATGAACGTTTCGACCCCTATCATTGTTTACGAACCTTTTTTTCGAAACTTAAGTGTCGTACCCCGATTTAAACTTTGCACATATTTTTCTCTAGAATGATTGTTAAATGTCCAGAAACATTTGTGATAATATTTCTGAACCCCCTTTTTTCATAGATTTTTACATTCACCCTTGTTATATCCAAGAAAATAGGTGAAATGTCTTAGAATGAGTCCTTGAATGAACTTGTGAATTTCTTTCCGACCCCGTTTTGTTTACTATACTTTGTAAGTGGACGTATAACCCAATTCTCGTATTATGGCTGACATCCTGAGAAGATACGTTTCTTTTTCACATTATTTAGATTACCTTCGAGTTAGGTTGGAATTCTTCGACCGTATTTGTTGTTTGATAGAAATCTTTAATCTCCCTTAATCGTTTTCCAGAAAGTGCATGTTCGAATATACGACTTTTGGACCTTTTGATAGAACAAGTGTTTATGATTAGAGCATGATTGTCCCTTTGGTCTGTTCGTATTACCCGATACTCGGACACGACATGATTTCAATGTACAAATAGGTTCGATACGTAATGGTGTAGCGATGAGGATGAAAATTGGTAAAGATCCAGTGAATCGGTCGAATTCGTCGATTATTTAAGGTACATAATCGCCATCAACTTGATTGTCTCGTAATCTTCGTCATTTCATCGGAAAGAGTAAAAACAGTGGACTTCACGATATGTAGAACGTAGTTATTGGTAATTATTAATAGTAGTTGATTAACCCTCTGAAAGTATGTAAGATTTGCTACCAACTGTCCATCGAGGAACAGGACGGTGATATCGTCTGAAAAATCGATTGAAATCGGTTTGTTATCGGTTGTTGCAGGAAGTAGACTAATACGTTGAAGAATTGGTAGTAAATTTATAAGAGTTGACGACGTGTTTACGAAGGAAAAGTGTATCAAAACACACGTACCAGATGATGGTACATATATCGTGCTTGTCTCTAATACACAGTAGTTTTTTGAACATCCTCTGTGTGTCGATTCAAATATTTGCAATGAAAACATGGTTGCAATTGCAAACGAAAATTCCTTTATCCTTTGAATATTTTATTTTTTTTTATACTTAAATTACATTTGAGTATATTTCACAATTCTCGAAGGATACAAATTTTGTTCATCGAAATGAACAGATCAGCAAATATTTGAAACATATTGCACAAACTTCTACCTTTCCTGTAAATAACAACACTGTACAAGTTGTAGTTCATTTTCTATAAATTCGAGAAGAGATTAAACCCTTACGGTCAAGAAACCTCTTATGGTCAATCGACAATATGCAAATACTGTGAAAATATTAAAAATATTACTATGAAAGTACAATAATTTTATTATCAGTCATTTACTATTAAACGTGTTACAATTTATTATTATTCAAATTTTAGACGATTCGATACTCGACAGATTAATCTTCTTTAATTGTTGCATTATATTCGTAATAAATAAATATAAATATATAGTATAATATATAAATATAAATAAACATAAAAAGCTTTATTCAGAAAATATCATACTTGCAATATCCGCAATATAAAATATTAGAGAAAAATAAAATTTGTCAAATTTGTCGATTGACTTGACACATTGACTTGTCCTATTAACTCGTTTTGTAGTTTTACCAAAAACAAGAGTAAAGTACACGTGTATACGTAGTTGTGTATCAAGTAGCCTCCAAATGACACAGAGTCAAAGAAAAATAATACAGGTGTACACACTGACGAAAAAGCATGCTTGATTCTTGCTCGAACAGTTCAACAGCTTCGAGCAGCTCTGCATCAACTTCACCAATGAGAAGCTTCAACAGTTCTTCAATCACCACATGTTCGTCCTCGAACAAGAAGAATATACGAAGGAGGGCATTCAGTGGGAATTCATAGACTTTGGCATGGACCTCCTCGCGTGTATTGAATTGATCGAGAAGGTACAAAAAGACAAATGAACCGATCGAATGGCAACGGACCATGTGACGGATCCAGCCATAAAAAAAAAGAAACAGAAAACAAGAATGCAGCATAAGGATCCACAGAAAGACCAGTTGGATCTTTGACAAACGCAAAACTTAACGCTTATTACGGCAAACCGCCATAGTGATCGTCCACTGTTTTCTTGATTTGATCGCAAATATTATCCGTGACTTTCCTTTTTTTTTACTTTTATTTTTTCCATTGTGTATTGTCCTTTGTGGTTGAATCGTTTCAGTGACAAGCAAACAATTTGTCGTCTCGCTTAGACATTTTACGTCATTTTCGTATTTTCATCTACCCTCAATCCCGTAACATCATGTTCGTTACTCTTAATCTATCTTATAATTTTCCTCTTTTGTTTTCATTTATTTATTCTTTTTTTTTTCTATGGAAAGGTGTCTGTTGTATATTTCTTTCTTGTGTACGTACGCTATTTGTTTCACCGAAAGGCATATCGATGAAATAGGAAGGAATTTCTGTTTTCCCTCTTGGAGAGAATTAGTTTAGACGAACCTACTAATTAAAACAAAATTTCGAAGATTAATCCCTTGCCAATTGCATTGATAGATTAGTCTTTATTCCCGAAAGCTGATTTCTTTTCAAACAATAATGCAACATTTCCGATTTTTCTTCTCATAATTTATTAAATTTCCCCTTTTCCATTTTTTTTTAACATACCCTAAGATTTTCTTAGCTACCTTTTTTGTAGCCAACGCCGTTTCGTGTTCAAGCTATTGTACACGAAACTTGAATAATTTGTACCACTTTTATCACGATTTTAAAAAATTCAAAACGTACATTACACGTACATACGAGTATATAGAATATTTGAATTTTTATACTTTGCATTTTTGTCGTGCAATTTTATTTAAATACTCGAAGATTTTATTGCAAATACAATTACTCTTCTAGGAAATGATTTTCTCTTGGACATTTAATCGTTTTGTACTTTTACATTTTTATACTTCTACACAAACACAGTTAAACAACCGTGTAATCAAGCATACAATACAAACATGAATACTCTTTTCATGCAAGGAGTTCGGAATTTCTCTGCTTATTCCCTTGAAAAAGACAGTTTAGAGATCATACAGAATTTGAATTTTGTCAATTTAGTAACATTTAAAATTCTTTAACGAAATTAAAATTTAGTCTCCTCAGCTCCAGCATGAAATTAACGTGATCTCGATGATCATCGGATACAAGTCTTTTTTTTCTTGTTCCAAATGATCGTTGAGAAATACGTTACTATCTGTCCTTGTAGCTTTTATCGTTTACCGATTTACTATAAATTGTATTCAAAAATCAACTAACAAGTCAAAGATACTTTGAATTGATCGAAAAAGAAATAAAACTCATTAAAGAATTAATAGAATAATAAAAATACTGAAGATACAAAATTCATAGCAACAAAATTATTTACAAACCGTCTTAGTACAATTAAAAATTATAAGTAACAATTATCTTGGGACTAAATTACAATAACTGTTAAAATATGAAATATAAAGAACTATTTTATAATTACTTATAATTCGAAAGTAAAATAAAAGAAGAATGTTCGAGAAATTTTTCATGAAACGTAGAAAATTGAAGGCTACAAAGACAATAAACAAGAACCAAACCACTCCAATTAATCTTAAATAATTAATCTTACTCTACTGATTCTTCTTTTCTTCCCTTTTGTTTTCTGCACTCTCACACTCTCTCTCTCTTTCTCTTTCTCTCTCTTTCTCTTTCTCTTTCTCTCCCTCTCCTCGTGTCATACTTGATCCCATCTCATGCACCATGCTGTGTCACGCTCTGCCCCACGCGCGTTGTGCTGTAAACGCAACAGTACAACGGCTTTGAGCAGCTCTGCATCAACTTCACCAACGAGAAACTGCAACAATTCTTCAATCACCATATGTTTGTACTCGAACAAGAGGAGTACAAGAGAGAAGGCATCGATTGGGTGTTTATTGACTTCGGCATGGACTTGGCCGCTTGTATCGAACTGATCGAGAAGGTATTCCCATAGTTTTCTCAGAGAGGCAAAAGCAAACCAATGTATAAGCGAAGTATAAAAGAACGTGCAGAAAGTGAAACAAAATTGGAGAAAGAACCAACGACCTGATCGATGGAAACTATAATCGATGTTTGCCAGGAGCTTTTCACCAGAAATACGATTAGAACCTTTTTGACTGGTCCTTGATGTTATGGTGGTAGACGCTTTATCAACGACTCGAACTACTTCTCCTTGTCGTAGCTCTGGATATTTCTTTGTTGTTATTGTTTCTGCTCCCATTGGGAACGAAGGTACTCGATACATCTACCTTCTTCTTCTTCGTTTCTCTTTACCTTGCTTTCCCTTGTCTTTTTCGTTTATTTTTATTCACCCCTTTAACGGCACTAACGTCGTGCCTGTTACGTCCTCTCATTAAAATCGCTCATTGGAACAAAAATATTAATCGAGCACGGTTCATTATTAATTCATCGAATCGAGATGTATCTGTCAGCTTTGACAGATATGTAACGCAGTTTTTCGACCAAAATCTACATAGTAAAAGAAACATAAAAATTATCACCGATATATTCTAGTCAAAAATTTATCAATGAAGCACTCCGGTGGAATGCGAACCGAGCTCTAAAATAATTACGACGATACTTTATACCATACGCCCCATTGAAACAAACCTTGTTGTTTTCCCTTATAATTATCGATCTATACTATCGATTGAACTTACCACTACATAGCCTTTAACTTTGAAAATTTATGTTTATCGATACACAAAGTCGATAAACTTTCGTGTCCCATTATCATTCATGTGGATTAATCATGCGTCATTTTGTGCACATTCAGCACCTTTCGTGATCCTTTGTAAGTTTCCTACGAATCTGAAACGTGAAAACGTTGCGGGAATGTTGGAAACGAATGTTTCCGATGTATTAACACTAGATTTACAGAGTTGTTGCAATTATACAATATTAATAGATTTAAACAACTTATATTAAATTTGTTAATATCGTAATTGTTTTTAAATTAAAATCATGGTCTTATTTTTTAAGAAAATACGTAGCTTTCTTTATCCGTAAATCTTACGGGTCTCCATAAAGATAAATATTCAAAAACATCCGTAAACCTAGTGTTAAAAATGTACGATACAAAAAACGAAGAAAAGAACGATATTAACACTAGATTTACGTGACTCGTCAATTTGACGGATGGGTTGCTTCAATTATACGATATTAACAGATTTAATTAACTTGTATTAAGTCTGTTAATATTGCGATTGTTTTCAAATTAAACCCATCGGTTGTTTTTTAAAGAAAATATGTGGTTTTCTTTACCCTAAATCTGACGGGTGTCCGTAGAAATAGGTATACAAAAGAACCCCGTAAACCTAGTGTTAAAAGATCCATGAAAGTAATTTGTTTCGTAGCAGACTTAACAAAGCAGGTGAACCTTACGAAAGCATAACGTGAAACTTATGTCGTGCTTAAATGACAGCCCCGTTACGAATCCTGTTCCTATCGAAGGGATAAATAAAGATTCGATAAGGAATTGCCCATTGACAATTTGCAGATCATTGTTTTTGTATAAGCAGCATTAATGACAGCTGTCTTTTACCTCTGTTTTCTGTTCCGTTGCTTTTCCCCTCCCTGGTCTCGAGCAGTTCAACAGCTTTGAGCAGCTCTGCATCAACTTTACCAACGAAAAGCTTCAACAATTCTTCAACCACCATATGTTCATTCTCGAACAAGAAGAATACAAACGCGAAGGAATCGAATGGACTTTCATTGACTTTGGCATGGATCTGCAACAAACGATTGATCTGATTGAGAAGGTATTGTTACGCCATCGCATGGAACAGCAGGAACGAAAGGTCGACAGCTTCGAAAGTTCGATAGAGTCGCTGCAAAAGAGAATAAAATATAGTCGCGGAGGAAATAGCTTTCAGCCGAACGAACATGTCATCAGCATGAGAATGTGATCATTTGCTCTCATATTTTGCTCCATTATGCTTAACACTTTTCATAGGTTCGCACTCATGATATCGCGTCTCGATGTTTTCTTTTTTTTTTTCTTTATGCTTCTTCGTTTGTTCCATGTGCATTTCAACATCTATTTCGAGTCTTTGTATTTATCTTGGCGGATTTTAAGACGTTTATTAGAAAAGGAAAGTATATATGTACATGAAAACGAAATGGTACTTAGCTAAACATACTTGAAGATTTGTACATGTTTCTTGGTATCGTTGTTTCGTTTGCATGCTAAGATATACGATACATTGTAGCTGTCACACACGCTGTTCCTCGTATAGAAACGCAAAGCAAATTAAACGTTGTTTTTAATCGGACTTGCCGAGCGAAAAGAATCGACCGAGTACACAGGTAAAAGTTCAGGTCAAATTATCAATCAAGGACTACGACAAACCATCCAAGCCGTTTTTGTTTCACGCTTCCAAGCTTTCCTTGTTTTCGTGTTGTTAATCCAGCATGCAGGTGTGTTTATGTTTGTGTAGTTTTGTTAAAGCTCAAGAACAACCTTGGTCGATCGAAAGTAATATTTCTATTACAGAAAATCTCTGTCGATTTATTTTTCATTTCACCAGCTTTGATCTAGATTCTTCCTTACAGAAACTTGTTTTACAAGTATCTGTAACGACTTTCTTAGATCAAAGAGGGAATTTGTTTGACGACCATCATTCGATATCGAAAAGGTAATAATCGAGAGTAACGTTAATTTAATTAAAAAATATTGAAATATCTTTTGCATATGTGTAATCGTCAAAGTTAATTTTCGAATATCGTTGAAATATGATTTATTTCGCTAAACAACTGTATCAAACGCGATGTACGATAAGGAAACGTTACTCTCAAAAATTCTATCGAGACAGTGCAGAAAGTAATTCGTGTGTTTGCATTTCGATATAGCCTATGGGTATCCTGTCCATCCTTGAAGAAGAATCTATGTTCCCGAAAGCCACTGATAAGACTTTCGAGGAAAAATTGAACAACAATCATCTTGGCAAGAGTCCTAACTATCTGAAGCCGAAACCACCGAAACCAGGCCAACAAGCTGCTCACTTCGCTATCGGCCATTATGCCGGAAACGTATGCTATTTGTCCCTTTTAATTTACTTTCCACTACTGTATATACTTCACGGTATTATTTTATCTGCGAAGTATCACTGCTAGTACTTACTACCATCAATACTCTACAAAGTATTGTCATTATGGTAGTATTACTTTACTAATAAATTTTTAAAAACGTTATTGGTAGTAACAGCAGTATTATTTTACTAATGATACTGTACAAAGTGTTACAAATAATGACAGTAACATAAGTTTCTTAGTAATAGTTTATAGTGTTACTTTATCCATGATGTCTCACATGCTATTACTAGTAGCATTATTCCGAGTATTGTTACCAATAACGGAAAGATTATTTTTCTAATAACACTTTGCATAATATTACTACTAATAACAGAACGATGTTTGCAGTGATACTCGACAAAGTATTACTACTTTCGATATCGGTATTACTACGCTGTTTTACGATAACGTTGAAGTAATACAGTAGCAGAATGTGGATATTTCATAAATTTTGCTACACGAGCATACGATTAAGCGATAGAACTATAGAATCATCTGATCGACAGGTACCATACAACATTACGGGTTGGCTGGAAAAGAACAAGGACCCGTTGAACGACACTGTTGTCGATCAGTTCAAAAAATCTACTAACAAACTGTTGATCGAGATCTTCGCTGACCATCCTGGACAGTCTGGTGATACCGGTGGCGGCGGTGGTGGCAAGGGTGGACGTGGTAAGAAGGGTGGCGGTTTCTCCACGGTGTCCTCGTCCTATAGGGAACAATTGAACAACCTGATGACCACTCTGAGAGCCACTCAACCTCACTTCGTCCGTTGCATCATCCCCAATGAAATGAAACAAGCGGGTGTCATAGATTCTCACCTTGTGATGCATCAGCTCACCTGTAACGGTGTACTTGAAGGCATCCGTATCTGTCGTAAAGGATTCCCCAACAGAATGGTGTACCCTGACTTCAAACTACGGTAAGGATTTGTATTCTCTTCTAGACATACTCGACGAATTCATTTGGATACGAATTTTTTACCAGTAAAATATCACGTTACCTATGTTTCTATACGTAACGAATATTTCCAAATATTTTTAATTATTCTATTGTTACACAAATATTTGGAATTATTTCAAGATTATTTCTATAAAAATTTTCTTTGACATTTTTTTTATTAATTCATTATTTTCAAGGTGATTGTAATTAAGTAAAGGTAGCCAGGAGAACAGTAAACTTTAGAAACCAATGGAAGCAATTATCAAGTATCATGTAAATATTGTTAACGAGTTTTTTAATGCTTCGAAATTTACAGGGATTTGGGATTTTTGTTTTTTTACACTTATTTATTACATTTAATATTTCAGTTTTAAGTTATTTTTTAAGTTTATCTTACACTTACTCTGTTATTTCGCATTTATATTACGTTGGACGACTGTCGAATCACTTTTTAACACTCTTTAACGGTAGAGCTACCAAGCCAATCAAAACGATTTTTGTTTCAAGAATGTAATTAGCTTTTGGTAGAATTGATATTAACTTTTATTTAAAATGATAAAGTTTTACTTTAATTATCTGCGATTGGACGCGTATAGTTCTATCGTTGAAGCTAGTTCGCAAAGAAAAGACTAACACCGTTGACCGTGAAGACAAAAAAGTAGAACAAGAATTAGGAACGTTCGAATATAAATGACATCATTATAAAACGATTCTTTTATATTGTGATCGTACAGTTACATGATCTTAGCGCCAGCCGCGATGGCGGCTGAAGCGGAACCAAAGAAGGCCGCTCAGAGATGTTTCGAGGAAATTGGCCTTGATCAGGACAGCTACAGGATTGGTCACACTAAGGCTAGTTGCATACCCCCGAAAGAAATGAATTTTTTCTTGAGTTTTATTCCCCCCTCTTTTGTCCATTGTAGAACATTATGGTCTGATCCGAGAAAACAAATTACAATGAAATTCACCCCTGTAGCGAAAAGGATACCGTTCTGAAATCTCTCGAATTCCTTCATAACGATATATTTTATAAAAAATTATACTTGAACAAAATTTATCGAATTTCATTTCATCGTATAACGTCGTTACGTAATAATATATAATATTATTATATAACGTAATCTTAGCCGTGAATTATTATTTTTTTCTGACTTTTATCAATTAATCGAACGTGAATCTATTTAATTACTTTCGAAGTCTATATTTATTTATTATGGGAAATGAATTCGAGCGTTTTCAATGGTATGCGACTGTTGATTGGATGAACCTGTGAAAAGACGCCATATAAGCGTCTTAAAAACCTGCACAATTGCACAGCCCCTTGATATTAGATCTATGCACGACCCATGTAAACTTGGAAAAACGTCTTTTAGCGATTAAGTCCCCTGAATTGGCCCCCGATTAAGTAATCAAATGTCATATGAAGACTAGTCACGTATCCATGATCATACACGTACCCATGTTCGTAAACGCACCTGCCTTGTGTGACTCCTAAAATGTATGAAATTTCGAATCTCGTATTAGAAGCTCACGTGGAGAGAAGCAGAGTCAACGGAGAGCAGATTCCTTTAGGTTCATACCGACTGAAATAGAACCCGACGTACGAACGCAAACATATAATTGTAAAATCTCGTAGTGACCCTGTACTAATAGTGACCCATCACCTGTTTTTCTTGCCTTGCGACCCCGATACATCTAGGTACAAGATTCTGGCGCCACAAGCAGTCGAGAAGGTGGGTTCTGACCCGAAGAAGGCTGCAGAGGCGATTTTGGAAGGATCTGGCCTTGATCCTGAACAATACCGTCTTGGACACACCAAGGCATGTTTTATTTACGCGATCATGGTCTGCTCGTCACGCACGCGAATATCAGCGGTTATAATATACGCATAACGAGCTTCATGCGATTCTTATGAATTTTATCGGTTGCTTCGTGTCTGGTTTATACACACAGCGACTCGAATATCGAATTGTTCAACGATTTAAATTTCCAATTATTCACATGCGCGATTACGCTTTTGTAGTATTATAAAATTATTATGAAATATTCTATTACGTTATTACACGATACAAAGGTTATAGCTACGTTATAATGTTCTCTATGAATTATTACGTATGAACGTGAATAATAACTGTATTTAAATGTACTCGAATTTCATTTCGCGAATGATCTACAAAATACTTTGCTCTTCATAATGATAACAAAATTTTTACTGTTCGGATAGCTGGGTTTAGTCGAGTTAATGTTCGAAATGAGAATCCTCGTTTCATTGTTGAAAATATTTCGAACAATTCTTTTGGAAATTTTACTCCGCTGTGTGTATCGATCGATGAAACGTTTATTTCGCAGGAATTTCAGTTGTAGTGTTAATAATCGATGCTGCCTCGCATATATATGTCACAAGTGCAAACGTTTCTAACCAAAGAGGACGATGAAGTATCTTAAGGTTGACTTATAAATCATGATCGCTTAATACCCTTTGAACACTGCAGATTTCTAAGACGTAAATACCACATGGCCAATTTTACCGTTTAGTTTTCAATTTTCGAAACAAATAGTTCGAGGAAAAATAATCCCTGGCCTACGATCGTTTTGAGTTCTATTTTAGAAATCTGTAGAAGATGAACCTTCGTGCGATCAATCATAGAACAGATCACACACGAATCTGCTATTCCATTTCAGCAATATCTATGAGATCAATTACAGGACGGATCTCACGTTTTCCCACAATCCCATTATTAGTATTATAATAACTACACCATCTACAAATATCTAACCATGTGTGGTACTTTTCATTTGTTCTGCCCATCCCAACCATAAAACGAACCGCCGCAGATACAAAATTCTGTGCGCCAATGCCATCAAAGAACCTTGCGACCCTCAAAAGGCCACCCAGCTGGTTTTGGACGCGATCAATCTGGAGCCAGAACTATATCGTATGGGTCTCACCAAGGTATTAGACGCCTTTGGTTTATTCAAATACCATATTACATGGTGGAACGAACGCTTCTCTTCTCTCACAAACTTTCGATCTCCACGCGTTTTAAATATTTCAGGAAACCTTCCAATTTGGTAGACGTGTGCTATCATACAGTAAAAACATGCTACCATATGAAACGTTTCTATAAATTTATCTGAAAATATTACGCTTCCTCTTCTACGCGATATAATAAGTTTGAATCGTTACTTCCTTTGTTTTACATAAAAAATCATATTTTCAATAATTTCGTGTAAAAGATCGAGTTAATAAATTTACAGAAGATTTTACTTAAGAAAATCTCTAATCTTCTCGAATGAATAATTTTGAAGTAATTTTTTTATCTTATCTACGAGGAATCGTTTAAAATCCTTCTGTTAGTTACTCGTATTGAAAAGTGGAGGATCGAAAGTTCGATCACGCCATTGAATCATACTTCTTAATCTCACTATAACCGAATGCAACTGACGATATTACTACAACAAAGACGATTACGTTTTCTTTCTTTTGGCAAACACAAGGTAACTTTTTCGTTTATTAATGCTCTAGATTAACTAACTGTGCTTTCTTGCTTATTTACCACTTTATCTGTACCATACTCTATTGCTCCGCTAGTTCAAATTCCGCATGATAAATTCTTATGCTTAAAAGAAACGTTACTTTGATCACTACGGTGTTATTCGATAGCGATCTTATCAAATTTCTTTTACCGCATCTTTTTCGTTAAATCGACAGTGTTTCAAACAATCTCTTACCTTAAAAATTAAGGAGTCGATTCGTTCATTGTTCAGAGTAAATTTGACGCCGAGAGTGGTCAGAGTAATTCAAGGGAAATTATCGAAGAATAATTATTAATTGGACTATTTCTTTATTTCGATACTTGAAAAAACAACAGGTATTCTTCCGCGCTGGAGTCCTGGGTCAGATGGAAGAACTTCGCGACGAGCGACTCAGCAAGATTGTATCATGGATGCAAGCCTACATCAGAGGTTACTTGTCGAGAAAAGACTACAAGAAATTGCAGGAACAACGTTTGGCTTTGGTCGTGGTTCAAAGAAACTTGAGGAAATACCTGCAACTTCGTACTTGGCAATGGTGGAAGTTGTGGCAGAAAGTTAAACCTCTCCTCAACGTCACTCGTATCGAGGACGAGCTTGCTGTAAGTATTTTAAATAATAGTCTGTTTACACAAGCTACGTTTCCCTCTAGAATTTCCTATAAACATTCCTTATTCTTCAAACTCTCCTTCAATTTTCTTCAAATCGTTCCAAACTTTTAATAACGTTATATTATTATTTTATTATCATTTTATATAGTTGTAAGTGGTATTTTATTTTCTATTATTTCAAATTAAACGCGTCTATATTTTATTTTCAATTTTATTTCATATTTAATATTTAATAGCGAAATTTAATTAGTGATACAGTTGTTAAGAAGATATTATTATATGCGTATATAGATTATTTAATTTAATCTTTCTACATTCCACTTTCACGTTTTCTAGCTAAAAATTTTTAGAGCTACTTTTACTACCGTAATTAATTTTTCCATTAACTAAATCAATTTAAAAAAGTTTCAAAAGTAGTTAAAAATATTAACGATAATTCAAATACTCAATTTTTCCCATTTTTTCTACCATTTCCTTAGAAACTTTAATACTTCTAGTTTATAAGAGTATGATATGTGGCGTGTGTTCTCAATTAATTATAATGAATCATAATAATTGATTATAATTAATTGTAAGATTCCATACGATCTCTGGCAAAAGCACGGGCGTTATTTTTACCATCGTATTTATATCTATAATATATATATCTCTCTGTTACCAATATTCGTAATATTATTGAAAATTGTAGTTAGTTATGAAAGAACGTGATTTTTATTTTCTTATTATCAATATTAATTTACTCAGTTTGTACATACGTGTATCAATTATCGAATTGGGTAATTATTATTCATTACACATTTGGACTACTATACTTTTTCTCTTCGAGGTCGTTGAATCAAAATTTTGTAATCAGTTATGAAAAAGCCTGATATTAATTTTTTTATTAACATCGATTTGCTCGATTTACGTATATTTATTACCGATATTCGTAATATTATTATACATTTATCGTAATAATGATTAAATATAAAATCGTGTCATACTTTTTCCTCTCGGGGCGGCTAAGTCAAAGCTTTGTAGTCATAAATAATTCATGCCAAGAAGCAACAGTGTTAGTGATAGACATTACGACTGAATGAAATACGATTCACAAGAAATATCGATTTCACGATAATTTACGAAGAGTAGAGCGTGCTTCTAGAATTCCCCGTAAATTTTGTTTATTCCTTTATCTCGGGTTTAATTTTTCCCAACTTTCTGGAACATCGACTTCCGATGTTCTGCGTTTATTTTCTCAAGCTCGCCACTTTCTTCCTTTATCCACTTTCGCGTTTGCAAAAGGCTGACAATAATCGAATTTACCTACTATCGAACACTTCGAACGTTCACTTATACTTTTTATATATTCATTAGATGCTCGAAAAACAAATTAATTTTTGAAATATTATTAATATTTTACAAATAGTATTTAACTGCAATCTCATATTTCTTACAGAGAAATTTTTTTTTGCTTTAGAATCGTCTTGTGCTTTAAAAGCACAAAATTAGGAAATAAATCATATGGAATATCGATTGATTTTAGAATTAAAAGTTAAAATAATATTAAATATCTAAATTTTGAATATTAAATTCCAAACGTAAATAGACATACCTATTCGTTATTTTTTTACTTATAATACGATTTACATTTTTGAAAAATGCGCATAGATAATTAATTGAAGAAGAACACTTTCCAGAATTATTTACGTGATCTCGAATTACAGGATTAATTATAGAATTGCACTTTTAGAGATAAGAATTAAATGGAATTTTATTAAAATATAGCATCGAAATAATTTGATTAAATTTAGATGCGAATCAATGTAATGTGCATAACCAGACAAGCATTCTTATAATATTTGGCTCATCAAAATTGCCGTTATAAAAGAATCAAAGTTAGCTCATTTCATCTTTTTTTAGTACTCTATAAATAGCTTTCCAACACGATTTGGCGCGTGCTTTTCCACCGCGATTCAGGCATTCGACTCTCTCCTCATCTCTCTCGCTCTCTCTCTCTCTCTCTCTCTTTCTCTCTCCCCGTTTATACACATATTTTTATATCATTTCTTTATACACATACCTCTGATATTTTTTATCGAACCGATTTATCCCTGACAATGTAAATAGAAAAAAAAAAATATATTCTTCCCTCGTGTTACAAACTCACAAACTTAGGGCTTCAAAAATTCCAAATCCCCGATTTCATCACGGACTTTGTGTCACCGATTATTCATGCTATCTAATTTCATCTTAGAGATGAAATGAACTGCCTTTCGATATATTTAGTACAATTTTATTTTAGAATGATATCTTTGGAAACGAGATACCAAAGATAAAAGATCGTTGGATACTCGAGCATTTTACGTACACGTTACATAGTAAACAAAATCAATTACTTGAAATTATTATACTTCTTTATTATCACCCGATAAGTGTCCTTACATATAAGGTATATTACTTTAGAAGCAAATTTTTCTTTCATTATTCGAAATTATCACATTATTATATTACATTAGAGGACATTTAGAAAAGATTACAAAATACATGACTTAAGAAACGATTTATTATTCTACTATTTGTTAGTAATTTAAAAGAGACTATCGTGACAAGTATGTTCTTTAAGAAACCAAAGTTTCTTTTCTTTTTTTTAGTCACTTTGAATTATTAGACCGCACATGGATACACTGTTCTACGTTAAATAATACAGTTAAAAGAATTCCGAGCCTAAGCTGGAACTTACATCTAAAGACGGTATACGCAGTAGACGCATAGGCACGAAGAAAATTTCACGTTTCGAAGGCAGAAACCTCTTGGACCGTCGAATTAGTCACCGCTCGGAGATTCACGACGACCAATAGCGATAATTCGTTTCACAATAGACATTGATTTACCGATCGATCCCGAAGGGGCTACAGAAATAGAAACAATCTTTTGCAACTAGACCAGTCTGGTCTAAGTAAAGTCGGTACCCTGTCTAATCTGCCGATTATCCGAGTTTTGCAGCGGGTCAAAGCGAAAATAAAGTAGTCCAAATCACGTTCAATCGGAAATAGTATCACCCGCTATAAATGATATTACCACGGCATAAATCTAACCGCGCCGACGCGAGTAAAACGATCTTACCCCCCTTCACGGATCGGTGCTTGTTCCCAATTACGGAAGAAAGCCATAACGCCATCTGCCGTGCCCCCTTGAGAATAACGAGGTCGGTCGGTGTTAGACTTGGCTGGAGCGTAAAAGGAAGCTGGAGTTTGCTTGATCGAAGCTTTACTGGAGCGGCTTCTAATTCTGTCGATCCCCCTCCACCTGCCCGGTTTGTCATGGTAGCTCCTTCTGGGTGCACACGTATAAGTCCCTTCGTCATCGAGATCGGTTATAAATATTTTTCTACGATGAGTATCGCTGGAGTGGGGCGGCGATTCTCAGCGACGACTACGAAGAGGGATTTTGGGTAGAAAAGTTGAGCCTCTGGTAAACCGAAGACCAGTTGGACACGCGATCTCGCGCCGACCTCTTCGAATACCTTGCTCTATCGAACTCTGCCCCCTCCCCCTTTTTTCTCCTCCACGCTACGAACATACGATCACGAACACGATCGAACAATCTCTTCTTTCCAGTCTATCCTATCGATATATTACAACGAACACGAACCGGATCAGTCGCTTATCCGCTTCGATAATACTGTCGAATCTCCTCCGATAACGAGGATCTTTTTAGATCTCTCGATCGATCGATCGATCGCGTTACGCTTCGCGAACATTCTCGCGTTTGACCAGTGCTTGGCCAGAGATCTGTGAATAAGAGAAATGGGTGACACGTTGATCGACGACACGAACCCCGTGGTGAACGGACAAAAAATGAACGGTGATCCGCAATCGCAATTACAGGCGCTCGAGGAGAAAGCCAGGAAAGCTCAGGAAGCCTTCGAGAAGGAAGAGAAGCTGCGCAAGGAACTCGAAGAACAGAACACGAAACTCACCACCGAAAGGAATGCCTTACAGAAGCAGCTGGAAGGCGAGAAAGGTTCTCTGGGTGAATACATGGAGAAATCGTTGAAATTGGCCGCACAGAAATCCGATCTCGAGTCGCAACTTCAGGTAAGCTTTTATTTACTTATCGTTAAGCTTTCCCTATTCTTTCGTGCGAACAGAAGGAACGATGGGAATTTACGAAAATTCCGCGATATGCGAGACTTCTTTCGATATACTCGGCTTTCGTTGTCTCGAGTGAAAGCTAATTCGATCTATCGATTAACGACAAATTTCAGTACACAGGATGTGTCCAGATGAAACTGCCGAGGTTTTGAAAAGTTTTAAAAAGATTGAAAAATTTCGTTTTCCAGGAAACCTGGAATTTTTAAAGGAATTCAAATTCCAGTGAGGGAAAAAGGTGATCGAGTAACGAAGGGCAATCGATGGTTTTCTCGCGCAAAGCTCGTACTTCGGAAAGTAGTTCAATTGGCACGACTCGTCGATATCGAAATCCATTGCGCGACGATGAATCTACGCCCTCCGCAAATCGAACCATGAATCAGACAAACGATAATTATACCATCTAGACGAATGATTCGGTGTCGAAACTAATGAGAATGGGGTTATTAATGTCTCCTTAACATTGCTAAAATCAACCGAGGTTACACGCACCGCGTATTACGATCGTGAGAAAAATATTGCAAACCCAAAATTATCGCTATCCAACGGGGAAGTGGAGTTTTAAATATCCACGGGGAGGATAGATGAATGGAAAAAATGCGTGTATTTATTTCTCACGATTATTTCTCGCATACCGTCCTTAAAATACATTTCGCGAATTTTTCCTATTGAAATTTTAAATCGATTCGCTTAGCCATTTTTGATAATTCATAACTGTTCGTTCGATTACAAAAATTATCCATCGTTATTTCTTTACGAATTACCAATTCGAAAGTAGAAGGCAAAATTTCTTTATATATCTGGTTAGAGTGTCACATTTTGTTCGGTATCAAGTTGGACGCGTACCGTTTCGGTATATTTATCGAGTGGATAATTTCGCTGCAACGAGATATTAATCAGGATTATAATTTTAAACTCTGGAAAAGCGGAATAACGAGATCGGAACGTTTGAAAAGTAAACAGATTTCGACACTGAGAGCTCACGCAGATAGGTATAGCTGTGTTTGAGAGAGCCTGAAGTTCAGAACTTAGAGGCACGTCATAATTTAATCGGATCTGGCTCGGATTACAGAAAATGATGCACCTGGCAGGAGTTGATACATCGTCGTTTCGTAAGAACGAGCATTAAGTAGCAGAGGCGCGTCATTAGTCAGACGCATCTGACTACCGTTCGCGTGCTATTTTTCTTCCACGACGAATCATCCCTCGTTTCTACACTCGTTCTAAAATTATGACAGCTTCCCACAGATTCTCCATAACGGATTAGGAATTCCGATCGCCCACCGTGTTTCTCCGATTTTAATCCACCTTCCTCCCCTAACTTTTTAAATAGCTCGTTGTACTACTCGACTGTCGTTAATCCTTCGCGAAACGGTATAATTTCTGATAATTTACAAGTCTCGATCGAAATCTGTTTCTTTTCCACGGGGTACATTCGGAGTATCGATTTCGCGATCTTAAGCCTGAGCCGACGTGATAAATTGCTGGAACTTGAAGTACAGCGAAACACGTGTGTCTATATTAACAGGATATCTCGTTTCTGTAGACGTAAAGCAGGAAGACAGATGGCACCACTACAGCTGAAATAGTTCTGTTTACATTAACACCTACGCTATTGTAGCCACAATTTCGTTTCCTTAAATCATCTTCTGGTATTCCTACGTGACTCTTCCCGGCTCGGGTTCCTCCGCGGGATATTTAAGAAAGCCAGTGTTTAACGAAGGAAATTGGATAGCAGGGAAGCTCATCGCGTAATATAAAAAGAACTCCAAGAATTCCGTGGAAGATATGATTCGTTCCAGAATACCGGACTATTTTTAACGGCCACCTTTTAAACGACTGACTAACTGGTATTTTATGTCAACACCGGTCGTAAGATCGTTTTTTTTCTTTTTTTTTTCTAGATTAAATTTAGAATCGCCTCGTATATCCGGTAGACTGGAATTCTTTTTTTGCAATCAACGACCAAACCGTTCTCCAGACAGCTCGTTTATCGTGCCCTTTATCGGATCTTCGACTTTAAATTTTCCAGACGCGAAGGCAACCGCTACTCGTTAGATCTCCAAAATTTCTACTATGATTACGTTTCGGATATTTTCCAAACGCGAATACATTTGAGAGATTTTATTATTTTTGAAATCCAACGAATTACCTGGAACACGGATAGAGGGTAGCAAAAGTTTGAGGGTTGAACGATTTGATTTCGCTGCGAATTCGGTTACGATGCTCGGGGTTATGCATGGAACGAAGTGGTACCATATACGGTAGGCAAAGAAGTATGAAAGGAAGGAAGCGAGGGAAGAAGAAAAGAAAAATGCGTTTAAATCAGCTTGGAATACCTGGTGTGGAGAGGGACGTTGACTACTTTGCCCCTACCTTCGACACGGCCAAATTTAGCTGCGCCGATCCCAGATTCCAGGTTATTAAAAGTAGGCGTGGTTCTGTGCTGGAATAACCGACAAAACGAAGGAGGTAACAGGTGTATGGTGTATTTATATGTTAGTACGCTTATACGCGTCATCGCGTAAATCTTCAGCTGCGAGCTTTCGTTCCAAAAATTTCTATCCTCCACTTCCGAATAATTTGATTTTACTATTTCGTTTCTCTTCGTCCCGTGATGCGACAAATTCCACCCTGTGTTTACCCTACATGGGGTACATCGTTGCCAAGGGTGCTTTAGGTGCTCTTTAGTCGAGGAAACCATCGATGCTGGAATTTGAAATACGAAAAATGAGTTTAAACGCTGGAAATAAAACAAATGTCGAAAATAATTATTATCGAGATAAGTAACTATGGGAATTTTTACTTTTTAATTAATTATGATATTAAAAATTTAGGATTGAAAATAATTTTCGATAAGATTTAATCTCATCGTTAGTAGACGTTTATACTCTGTCTTAGATTTCTATATCGGTTATGCAGTGGTGACGAAATAATTCAAAGATTTGAACAATGAAATAATTGTAATAATATGTAGTTCGAAGTTTACGTAATTGAGAGTTACATTACGCCATCGAGAATAATATTTACTATGTTTGAACAAGTATTATGCCACTACAGGTATGCGTCATGGCACGTGGATCTATTCCAAACTTGTGTCATCTTGACAAAACTGTTTGTCATTAAGGTTTTATGTAATTCAAAACATACCATTCGAACATAACATCAAATGAAATGTGAATTAACAATTCGAAGAGTTATTTCACTTGATACTATAGGTGAGAATCATGAGAAAATTAAAAATTATTATAACAAAATTATAGTCTATCGTTGTGTTATATAGCGGTATACAATGAGAACTTAGAGAATGAACTATTCTATCAATTAGTCTTTGA
>NIJG01000540.1:25342-37407 GCA_002201625.1 Euglossa dilemma
ACAAACTACGAAAGTAACTAGCAAAAAGTACCAAATCCTCCCTTACACTCCCTCCACTCAATTATACGTACATTTTCTATTGCAATTGCGCTCGTATAATCGTAATAAAATACGAAAGTAACAAACAATAAGTACCAGATCCTCCCTTAGACTCCCAATACTCAATTCTGCATGTATTCGTTTAATTCCATTCGTTTAATTATAACAAACTACGAAAGTAACTAGCAATAAGTACCAGATCCTTCCATAGACACTCAATACTCAATTATGCATGTATTCGTTTAATTCCTTTCGTTTAATTGTGACAAACTACGAAAGTAACTAGCAAAAAGTACCAAATCCTCCCTTACACTCCCTCCACTCAATTATACATACATTTTCTATTGCAATTGCACTCGTATAATCGTAACAAAATACAAAAGTAAGAAACATAATAAGTAAAAAACCTACCGTAGTCTCCCTAGACCTAATTATACCAATTTGGCTGGTTTAACCTGCGTGAAAGACGATACTCTATGATTCTTTTACTCGATAAGAAGAATTAGCGTTCTGATCTTTATGATCGTGGCAGAAAGGACGGATCTGTGGCGCTGTGGCCAATCAGCCTCGCATTCCTACCGCCCGTCATCTCGGCGGAGTACACGTAAGCCTTATTACCGGTACAAAAGAACGGGGGAATTCGCGTATGTGCGATCGGCAGATTTAAAGAGCCCATCACGGGAACGGAAGCGGGAATTTCGAAAAATCAGCTTCACGGATTTAATGGCCCCCGTTGAACGGCGAGGGCGCGACAGATCTCTTTATTCGGCCGGCACAAAGGCACCGCGCAGATTACAGAGCCAGCAATCCCTCCTCTATGGATTCTACGGAGAGGCATTATGCCGGCACACGCGGCCAAGTAACGTCCAAGGACATCATCCCTGGACAATACTTACCTCGATCACCGTATATACCTATATCTGCTTTAGTGATCTTTACGCAGTTTCCCCTTGGATCAACGGAAATCAATCAGCCCTCGAATTGTCATGGTTAACACTATGACGTCCGGTAAGTTCCACATTGGTGCCATGCGAAAACTATCGATTAACACTAGGTTTACGGGGGATTTTTGTATACCTTTTTCTACGGACACCCGTCAGATTTTGGGTAAAGAAAAACACGTATTTTCTTAAAAATACAAACGATGGGTGTAAGTTGAAAACAATCGCAATATTAACAGACTTAATTTAAGTTAATTAAATCTGTTAATATCGTATAATTGAAGCAACCCATCCGTTAAATTCACGAGTCCCGTAAATCTAGCGTTAACACTAGGTTTATGGGGGTTTTTTGTGTACCTATTTCTACGGACACCCGTCAGATTTTGGATAAAGAAAACCACGTATTTTCTTTGAAATACAAACGATGGGTTTAACTTGAAAACAATCGCAATATTAACAGACTTAATTTAAGTTAATTAAATCTGTTAATATCGTATAATTGAAGCAACCCATCCGTCAAATTCACGAGTCCCGTAAATCTAGCGTTAACACTAGGTTTATGGGGGTTTTTTGTGTACCTATTTCTACGGACATCCGTCAGATTTTGGGTAAAGAAAACCACATATTTTCTTTAAAAAACAAACGATGGGTTTAACTTGAAAACAATCGCAATATTAAAAGACAATATAAGTTAATTAAATCTGTTAATATCGTGTGATTGAAGCAATCCATCCGTCAAATTCACGTATCCCGTAAATCTAGTGTTAAGTGCCAGTGGTTACAAAAAAATCTTGTATTTATTTACTTCTCAGAATTTCGTGAAAATGGAGGGATCGGATTGAGACATGGGAACTAACGATAATATTAGTAAACAAAAACCTCGAAAAACTGCCGGTGAAAAACGAAATGATGTAAGTCAGGTCTACCGGTGCGACACGAAAAAATCTATAATAGACGTGCAGACGGCATAGTGTTAATTCACGGTGATTTTCTTTCAGCGGAC
Source organism: Euglossa dilemma (assembly GCA_002201625.1). Taxonomy (NCBI): domain Eukaryota; kingdom Metazoa; phylum Arthropoda; class Insecta; order Hymenoptera; family Apidae; genus Euglossa; species Euglossa dilemma. The sequence goes on from NIJG01000540.1 coordinate 27,326, forward strand.
AAACTAGATCGTTCGAGATGCGTAGAAGAGAGGCTGCACGTTGGAATACAGAAACGTCTCTACTACTTTTCTACGAATTTTGTGATTTGGAAGAAGAACTGTGAATTTAGCGATAGAAGCACCAAAGCGATAAAAGTTTCAGCTGTTTCAAACTTTTTACTTTCGTATTTATAACAATTATACACCTTTTCTGGATTTAAGGTTTATTGTAGACAGATATGTTATGTACAAATATGTATAGTCTTACGATTGGTAAATATTTACTGGAAATTTAACGTTAGAACTATCAAAAAAGTGAAAATTGTGAATTAATTAATTAATTAATCTCTTAGCTGATAATGTTGGATTAGGTTTCTTCGTTTTAGTGACTTTGATAACTATTATACCGATTATATTTTCCTAACTTTTATATGCATTTTTACAATACATATAACAATTTTTTACAAAAATTTACGAAATGTATATACAATTAATTGTAAGTATAGTATATAATAACTATAAAAAAGAACGAAGTGTCTTGTTAAATAATATTTATATCTAATTTATAAATTAATTTATTATCAATTTAATTCATTATTTAATTTATTTTTAAAAGATAAATTAAATTGAAAGAAAAGAAAGAAACAAAAATTGAAGGATATTTACAAATTTATATTACAGTAGATGTATAATAAATTTGAGTACCCAATTTTACTATGATGTAATTTATTAAACGTTATACATTTATATTTGAAAATCATGGTATCTATCTAGTATAATAAATTCCCAAAACCTTAATACAAAAATATTATCGATTAATGAACAAGACTCTTTAATTTTTATAATTTTTACACTGCAAATTTTGGATTCATTGTTTTCATCAAAACAAATAAACTTTTCATAATTGTCTGATAGGGAAATAAACACGTTCTCTAATCTGTGATTGATAATGTATCGTCGAGGAGTCAATCCAAATTCAACACCACGTGTTAACTGCATATCGCAATTCTTATTACACTGGTACCCAGTTTTAACCTACTTTCTTTCTAAAATTACAGAAACTTCGAATCTTTATTCCTTTTTAGTGTAAGGTCATAAAATTAGGAATTAAAAATTTGTTAAATCATGCAAAAAATATTTCTATTTGTAAAATTGTGAATTTTTAATATTCAAATGGAAAATGTAATAAATGATGGACAATTATAAATGTATAAGATTATTAGCTATACCTGGATATAAGATACAAACCATAACTCAATTTTTTGTTATAATAATTTATTTTTATTTAAAATGCAAACGAATTACAAGTATGAAAGTTTATAAATATAAATAGTACGACATAAAGGGATAATTTAATAGATAAAATTAATTAGCAATTTATCTAACGTTTCAAAATTAATTATTATTTAATTATTAATTAATTATTTAAACGAACATTAAAACAGAAATTTATATTGCAAGAGGAATAATAGAACAATAATCCTAATTGAACGAAGAATTATTTTCGTAATAAATATTCTTCATAATTTAATCAACAATAGGAACACGGTAATTAAAGAAATAAAAATTAAATAAATATCGTAATACGAATTTCGTTATATTAAAAGTTCCGTACAATAATTGTCGTACAAACGTAAATAAATAAGTATTAAACTGAAAATTGGTTTCAAGATTTCTATATTTACGAGAAATGAAAGTTTTATATACAGATATGAACAGAAAATACATTTCGAAACTAGCCTACGTTACATACAGCCAACTACACTTGTGGATTTGCAAGTGGGCGATGATACAAGCTCACATGGATGCATCGTTATTATACATATTTATAGGTGCATGTATCGCAGACGAGATTATTACAAACATTTTGTCAAATTTACAATCATTCAAAAATTCCAAACTGCTTATGAATTCTTACATATTCAATTTTCTATTACTTTCAATTGACGTATTTAAAAAAGAAGGAAGAAACTGAGGATTACAATATGTTTATTTTAATTCGGAACGTGAAACCTTCTTTGGTTCGTTTGAACGAATACATAACCTATACTGCTATCAAGATTAGTGCTGTGCCACTATAATCCTATAATTCTCGATTCTTTCAAGCATTTATTTCCTAAGTCTTTGATGTCATGAACGCAATAAATAAATATTCTACAGCATTTTGATGAAAATATTTAATTCATATATACCTACTTAAAAATAAAAAATAATTCCAGTTTTACAATTACAAGAAATTCTATATTTATTAGAAATTATAAATCGAAATATTAGAAATTCAATTTAGATATTACGTATGTCACTGTAATATCGTAATGTATGTAAATTCAATTTTTCATCAAAGTTTGAGAAATATTTTATCAAAATGCTTTCTCTTCTTCCTGGAACACAACGCGTAAAATAATTGGTCGTAAATAAAGGAAATATTTCGATATACACTACCGCTCGTAATTATGAAAATGATTATACTTTATCTGAATGTCATCGAAAAAGATAATTCTTTTATTATAACAAATTCATCAATAGAATTAACAAAGTTTTTATTCAACATCGGTTGCAATAGCGTGTATCTTAAATCTAAATTATTGAAGCGATATCTACCCACGTTTGAAGTCATCGGAATAATTACAAGCGGTTGTGTAAACGATCTAATTGCTTAGAGCAGCGTATAAATAATTCCTTAAAGAATATATCACACGATATACTTCGACAAACTCTTTGTAACAACCTAACCCATACGTATATACAACCGCCTCATTCGATAACTGTCGCATTACAGATACGTAATTAGCACATTCACCGCTAGAATGCGTGAACTGCTAACCACCACTGATTATAACGTCTAAGCTTGGACATTAATGATCAACGCATTCACAGTGGGCAACAGTCAATTAAATACGTAATGCGTCGTATTTCGTACGTTACGCGATAACAAAACTCAAATTAATATTTCGCTATTTATTTCGAAATAATATTATCTATCGTCGACGTTAATGAAAAATTTATTAAAATACGTTTAACGGTGAATGTGTAAATAACGATCAGAAATGACAGAAAAATTCTCGTATACTTCGCTAACATTTCTTTCGTACACTTTCCAAAGATAATACTCACGACCAGTTCTGACTAGGTTTTGTTTAATTAACATTCACCGCGTTTATCTAGATACGTTTATCTTTTAAAGTGTCCTACTTCTCTTTCCTCTGTTGGACATTGCTCGCATTTCGAGTTACAGAAAACCATGTAATTATTTTACGGTCTTTCGCGTTTGATAACGCTAATTATATCGTGTCATTTTGACTAAATGTAAATGACTATGTTAAGTATACAGCACTTATTATAATAATCGTAATTGTTCTCGATGATTTATACCACCTACCTAACCTCAAAAACACACCTGCACCGTCATTCTATACTTGGACTAGATTATACTCTTTTATTCTAAACGAGTAGAATAAAGGATAATGCGAAACTGAAAAATAAATCGAACTAAAAGTTGCACGTATCAGTGACTTAAAATGGCATCGTAATCATTGAACAATTATCTACGGTTTGTTTTTTTAATTATAACGCAATTATTTATAAATAATTTCTTTTCCTTAGAAGATAATTATACTTCACCTTAATGGAAATTTAAAAGTGACTTACGAATAGTATTCAATCGTAGAAATTACCGCAAATTAAAACGCTCGATTGAAATTTTCAATTATAAAAAATAAAAAATAAAAAATGAAATAGAAGAATGAAAATGTCACTTTAAGTCACAGTCATTCGCTATAGTGAAACACAAATGGCAAAAAAGTAGTAGAAATGTAATAAGTAACTTATATTTTACGATGTAACAATATTCACATAATTGCAAAAATCGTATAGTAGCTAATCGTATTTTTCTCGTATTTTAAAACATTCGAATTGTTTGTTGTATGGAAAAGTAATTTATTTTTATTTGAGATAAGCAAAATGTTTTTACATTTCAAAAACATGAAGATTCAGGTTATGTTAATTGAAAACAATTCGAAAGACACCGTCCGTCGATTAATTACGAGTGTTCGATCAATATGTGTACCTATCTAAATAATGCATATAATAAGAGTATATTTTATAACAATGAATACCTTCTCACTCTCTGACTAGATACAACTGCTACGATTTGGCAATGCTTGTTCAATCATGCTGTCTGACTAGAAACTAGAAGCAATTTCTTACTATACACGCATATATACTCTGCATTATTCACGTGTCAAAAATGAAATACAACGTTTAACGTGTCATTTTAAATTCGTTAAATTTCAAAATCATTATTTTTCGATACCTGTTCGTGTCTTAACCTTTTAACCAGCGAAGTCTTCGTCGATGAATGTTTTATTGAACAACCCGATTAATTCTTTCAATTTTAACCACGTAATTACATTTTTATTAAAAGAAGATTTTAAGACATCGTTACACGTAAGTACTATGAAGAAAACGAAAATAAAATCACCGTTTATACGCAACACTCGCGATTAAGTAAGAAGTATCACTGACTGGAAACTATGCCGATTAACAGGTTAAGCGATACCATTTCGTTATACAACGTTCACGCGTGTAAACACGTTCTAGTAACATTTCGTTTCTCTCTATGTCTAGTGACAATTAGAAATGATACACGATATGCATTACAGTGTCTCCTTATTAATTCGAAATTATCTGCAAAACGTTAATCGAGTCTAATTTCTACTTACTTAATTCGCTATTAAAAGTAACCAACTGAGAGTTGGTAACCCTGTTGACTAGACATACACGACTCGGTCGTCTTAACTATCTTTGATATTCAGCTGTATGATCACGATCCGACGGATCGATGATTTGATCGATGACTTAATCTAAATCTAACGGATACCTTTCGAGTTACGTACGTTCGCTTAAACTAGGATGAAAGATGACGGATCGCCGGCTTGGATAAATATTAAACCGCACATAACTCCGAGCAGGTATATATACACGCACAGTCACGGTTTATAGCCGACCTCTCCTCGCTATCTACAGATTTACATCGCACGCAACATCGTATTAACCTTGTTGCTTCGCTACTTCTAATTCTATGCAAATTTACAGTCCAATTCGCCCCTCTTGGTGCCGTTCGCGCGACATAGGTTACGCGTGTTCCGTTGCAACGGCGATTATTGTCTCGAGTTTATGAGAACGAAATTTGTCATTGTTAAATGGCTATCATTCGAATTTACCTTTGTTCCGTTATTACGCTTCTAATGTTACTTCCCACGCTTTCCAGGCAAATACCTTTAATCGTGACAGAAGACTTTCGATCGGTGATATGTACTTTGGATTACTCGGATTATTTACGATAAATATCGTAATCCATATTTACGATTCGAATTTTCGAGGAGTGTCGCCGTCAAATAGCCACCGTTGAAACTCTATTGCCGTTTCTCACTTCGTTGAAAAGGTATTCTCATTAGCTATTGAAACTTTTTGGAATTTAATCAATTTTGTCGTAACGCTAAATATCATATATAGTTATTAATAATTTCTCAAACTTTCAGATGCGTGCAACTCGTTAACGAATAGTTGCAAAAGTATAATCGAGACTTCTGGATGCAAAATGTATCGTACAATGTAATCGAAGTATTACTTCGATGTGGTATGCTCGAATTTGGTTAAATCTATTTTATTGGACATCGAACAAATATATAGAACTTCATCGATTAGCTTATAATTAAAAATACATAAAAAACAAAAAAGGAAGAATCAATACTTAAAAATGGTAAAACAAACGATTTGACTAAAAAAAAAAAGAAAAATATCTGTTATTAACCCTTAACTGGCGAATTCTTGAGTCACAATGATTAACTAACTCCTGGAAAAGAATTTGATATTAAAATTTGCTTTACCTAATTTAATCACTACCAGTTCAATTCGAACGACTCTAAATTCGTCGTGCAAGAGTTGATCTGCAGATCTCGAAGAGTCTATGATTAAAAAAATACCAACATAAAATTGCACTTGTTACAAACATAACCAAGATAGAAAGAAAGAAAGAGAACAAAATTCATCTAGATAAGTATAAAATTTGAAATACTCCAAAAATTCTGTTACAACAAAAACAAAGGGAAATGCAAAAAAATAAAAAGCTACGTGGATTGGCAGGGTCTATGGAACCAACGACTGCAAAATCTTGGAGGAAAAATCGAGCAGACTAGAAGACTTAATGTTTACAAATCAAGACCGAATCTCCAATAGAGAGCCGGTCTTCGTGGCAAGGGTCTCGCAGGGAACTGGTGTCAGGGCATCTCGGTGTTCAACGTGGTCTCTGAAACCACCTGAACAACGTCAGTCTTACCAACAGCTGCTCCCTGGGTGTCCAGAACGACGTTGTTGTTGTTGTTGTTCGTCTCCGGGTGCTGGCTGGCCAAGTGCTTCCTCAAGGCCGCCTGCCTGGTGAACTTGGCGTCGCACCTGGTGCAAGGTATCTCGATACTCGCGGTAGAAGAGGAATGCTCGCCGTTGGACAACCTGGGCTTGTGCCAGCGTCGATGAGAGGCCAGGTTCGCCGGACACGAGAACCTCTTGTCGCATTCGGGACACCTGTACTCGACGTGGGCTATCCTAGAGCACCTGTGCTGAGCCAGTTGGAACGCGTCCTCGTGCAACTGCCTGCACAGCTTGCACTGATAGGGGCCAAGCCTGTTCTCGATTTTCGCCAGCTCCGCCCGTGCCTCCTCGGTGACTTCAACGATGTTGAAGGCAGGATCGATGTCTCCCGTGACCACTGCCTCGTCCGGGCCCAGAATTACAGTGCCCGACACGGGACTGCTGGTGTCCTCGTCGAATTTCAGCCTTCTGGCGTGCTTCTTCTTCGGCCTCTGAAGAAGCTTCTCGGCCGAGCCAGATCTGAATCCACTGGACACGCCACCGACGTTGCTGGTCGTGGAAGCTGGACTCGAGTCATCCTCTCTGACTTTTCTTCTAGGACACTGCGGTGGCGAGGGTGTGCTCGGTGGAGTCATCGGCGCATGCTGCATCCCTTGCAGGTGATGCTGCGGAGTTAGAAGGAGCTGTTGATGGTAACCTTGCACCGATTGCAGATGACTCGGGCTGGTCAACAGGAGCTTCTGATTGTGCGTGTAATACTTAGAGGAGATCTCGTTGGTCGAACCGAAGGCTGCCAGTCGAGTGGCTTCTTCCAGGGTGCAGGCTTTCACCGTTGGCTCCTGGACCTGCAGAGGCTCCTTCTTCGAAAGAAACTGCTCGTAACTGGAATGACTGTGCACCGAGGAGCTTCGAGGGACGCTGTCAAAGTCGTCGACTACCAGAGGACTCGACTCCTCGTTGCTCCTCCCGTACCTGCTATTCTCCAATTCTTTCTGTACCTCGTCTAACGTCACATCTTTTTTCAGGTCCGGTCCGATAGGATCCTCTGTCTTCGGCGTGCTGGGTGTAGGCGGTGGCTTGAGCGACAAGTCCAGAGGACACGGAGTGGATGACCTGGACAGGTCCCAAGTTTGAAGAACGTGATGATCGGGAACCCTCGAGTAGATCGAGGGGTTCTCCATAGGAATGTGCCAACTGGTGGCTGCTCCGTACGAATGCTGATGGATTTCGTCACCGTAGTAACCCAAGTAATTGAGTCCAGGGGCCAGGAACGCCCGAGGCAACGAACTGTGCAACATACTGACGTTCCTTTCTGCCGAAAATCTCCTTCCGTAGGACCCCCTTCAACCGAACCATACGTTCAACGTTTCGGCAGTTTCCATTTTAGCCCGCTCTTCGGAACCACAATCTCGTCGCAAGATGCACAATCGGGCTCTTCTCTGGCGAATTTTCTCACTCGTTCACCCAATGGAATTTCTTCGAGGCTGTGAGAAGGATTCTTCTCCCAGTATACGACACACTATCTACTCCCTCGACGGCTGAGCGCCGTTTGACAGAAGGACGCCCGCACAGCGTCTGGTATATTCGAACGCTCCGCCCGGGAGCTTGCTTTCGCTTTGCTTCCCATTGGTTGCTCGATCTCCGGCCCCCTACCCCCACCATCGTACCCCTCTGCCACCACTCCGCTGGAATTCTGGCGCGTGCTCGTGTAAACGCTCACCGCCCCGTCGACCGCGTAACTAATGAATGTATACCTACGCCGCTGCATGCTGTCTCCCGACCGGCGAACGATGTCGTTCCTGTCTATTCTTTAATAGAGAGTGCCACCCTTTAAACAGAACCCTTCCCCACCATTATTTCCTTCCTTCGAGTTTTCTTCACGCGTGAAGTATTCAATAGGGAGAATCTGTTAATTATAACCGGTGTTTTGAATTTTCAATTTTCAGGGCTGCTTCTAACCACGAGTCCTCCCTTTCTTCCTCGTTATAATAGTTGCGAAACGGTCGGTCTTGCTGAAAATTCGATACTACAGCGATTCGATTCGTGGCAATTTTTACTCCAAAAAGGAACTATTCGGGGGAACTATCAGTATTTGAATTTTTACAAACTGCCTCTGTTTTCTGCTGTAAAAACGTCTGGCAAGCAGAGTGCAAGTCTTTCACTGATTTAGTTGAAATTTTGCAGATTCGTAGATTTAGTCAGCCTGTTCAAGAAAATATACCATTATAACGGCAACTACTCGATAATTTTTGAAATACTTATGATTAAAATTAAAGATTAATCATAAATATAAATAAAAATATCTCAAAAACTATTGAATAGTTATCCTTGTAATGGGTATATTTTCTTGAACTGGATGACTGAATCTAAGTTTCAACCCTTGAAGTAGAAATTCAATCCGGAGATGCGAAAGAAATTGACCCCGCAAATGTTACCGTACGATTTCTCTTCGCAAAATTGTAATCGTTCAAAAATTAAGGTCTCTTTTGAATTTTTTAATTTAAACCACTGTCATAACTATCGGTATAATTATGTGCTTACTCGTTTACATTCCAATATCTATAATAAGGATAAAAGTTAACATTACCAATAGTAGAATTCACGAAAGAAGTTATTTCGACTGTGATAATTTCGGGATCTATTAAGAATAATTGATTAAAAATCGAACAGCGATACGAGGAATGAAAAATGAAATTCAATAACAAGGGATCAGAGTGGATTATCGTGCTTTCAAATTTACTTTCGTTCCTCGCGTAAAAATACGTTATAAGTTATTCATACACAAGGTATTCTTAAGATGGCCGCAATTGAGTACTCGTGTTTCGTTCCATTCGCGCACGTGTAATTACAGCCTTTAAATTACACGTTTGTCACGTGCGGCTGCGCAGAGCGCTACGTGAAACGTTCTCACGCTGTCGTGGTCCAATACACGTTTATGCGACAATTATAAGTTCTTCCCCGTGCGTTATTTCGTCGAAGACCACCGACGATACTGTCCGTTGCACTCGGATGTTAACGACAAGCCTTTGAATCGCGTATATTTCCGTATATTTATTTTATGGCAGAAACACCGACATCCATGACTTTTGTAATCGCATCTTGGGATGGTAACGATGACGGAATACCTTGTGAATTTTCGCGAAAACGCAAAAGTCGCGTTACGACTTTAACGAATTTTTTAACCCTTTGGGCTCTATGGACGCATATATGCGTTTGACGAAAGTCGCTACTCTTGCACGAAGGAATGAACAGAAATTAATAATTTAATTGTGTGTGGTAAATTTCAAAACGTTATTTTTCTAACCAAATCAAAAAAAAAAAAAAATTGAAAAGATTGACAGACGCATATATGCGTTTACTCTAAGTTATCGGTGTGGATTAAAGGCGCATATATGCGTCTGTCGATCTTTTCAATTTTTCTTTTTTTTTTTGATTTGGTCAGAAAAATAACGTTTTGAAATTTACCACACACAATTAAATTATTAATTTCTGTTATACATATCAAATTTGGTTTTAAATTCCCAGTGACCGTCAGTGCTAGCCGCAAGCCATCCCTACGGACCGTTTCGAGTATTTAACACTTTCACTGCCACGCCGAAATCATATGTTTCGACCAGGACGCCACGGGGTTATTTTTATTATTCGAAACATATAATGGCAAAATAATAACGAATCGATGTTAGAAGGCAATATTTTTATCAAATGGAACGTTTCACTTACTGGTGGTCACGGGT
>NIJG01000541.1:24108-36839 GCA_002201625.1 Euglossa dilemma
AGGATACGTGACACTATTGTCTTAGCCGTTTGACACTCACAAGTAGGTGGTAACGTTCTCGATTGCTTTGACTCTCGATATAGATATTTATACACGAATATGTGGTGTTCTTCTGCTAATGTGTCTACTAATTTGAACCCAAAAACACCAAACAGCACACTCACTGCAGCGTGTTAGGTTCTCGGAAGGTAAGGTATTTAATAAAATGCCTGGCGTTATACCACTTGCTAATATTCTACAGCGGTTAAAGTCTGCACTTTAATTCTCATATTGCCAAATGTGGTGTCTATTGCCAATACGGTTCAGCGGATCTACTTATGATATACCTGGTTTGAGACACCGAATAACTGAATGGGTGATGCTGGTGACTTAGCCGTTCGGCTTTCAAAGAAGGCTATATCGTTCTCGAACTGTTTGATACTCGATTTTCTATTTCATACATGAAATTAATGTGCTCGTCTCTAAAATGTAAACTGATTCGTCCCTCTGAACACGAGGTTGTACTCTCGGTACCGATTGTTAGTTTTTGAGAGGGGAAAGTCTACGGTAAATCGTTTGTCTCTATACCAATTCGTAATATTCTCGACGCATTGATTCTCCAGTTCAATATCCATACCGTGAGTTACGGTAATTATTGCCAATACTGTTCTCGGATTTTTTGCTGGAACACATTGATTGGCACTCGAAGTCACAGGTTAGGTGAGGCTACTGACATTGCCGTTCGAAACCCATAGAAAGTGGCAACGTTCTAGAACTGTTTGTCCGTCGATCTCCTAATTCAAACACGAAATAATGGTACCGTAACTAAAATGGATAATAATTCGGCCCACTGATCAGCATTTTAAACTCTCGGTACAGCGGGTTATTCCTTGGGAGGGTCAGGCCTTGTGCAAAGCGTTTGACTTTACACCAATTGGTAACGCTCTCAAACGGTTTGACGCTCTACTTTAATATTGAAATCGTGAATTAAGGTCAGTTACCAATACTGTTCCACGGATTTACTCCAGAGTTACCTGGTTTGTCTGTTGGAATCGTATGATAGGTGAAGCTACTGACTTGGTCGTACGACTCCCACAGAAGGTTGCATCATTCTCGAACAGACTGACACTCGATCTTCGAAGCCACTCCTGCAATTCAGGTGCCCGTCACAAAAATTTATAGTAATTTGTTCCACTGAATGCAATGATACAGTCACGATACACCGCTGGTAAGTTTTTCGGTTAAGAGTATGGCTCTAGGCCAATAGGTAAAGTACTACAACGGTTTTACTGAGTACTTTAATATTCATACCGTGCAATAGGGCATAAGGACTATTGTGTATATCGGATCTACTTCTCGTAATACCTGGTTTGACTCAAGGCATCACAGGATAGGTGAATCTATTGACTTATCCTTTCGACCCTCAATGAATGCGGCAACGGTCCCGAACCATTTGGGAATCGATCTTCTAATACATCGGTAAGATTCAGGCGCCCGTCACTAAAATGTACACTAATTTGCTTCTTTAAACCAGAAGTTATGCATTCGATATAGCGGCATAGGTGCACGGAATGTAAGGTCTACTGTATGTAGTGTGACTCCCTACCAATAGGTAACCTTCTACAACAGTTTGGATCTGCTGATTAATATCCATACCGTGAATTAACGCGTATTAAGGCCTAATGAACTTCAGCGGGTCTACTCCCGGAATACCTAGTTTCACACTCGGTATCGCACGGTAGGTGACGCTATTGACTCAGCCGTTCGTCCCTCAGAGAAAGTGGTAACGTTCTCGAACAGTTTGAACCTTCTTATTCGTACATGCAGTGAATGTGCCCGTCATTAAAATGTATCCTAAAGTGTTTCTCTGAACACGATGCTATACTCTCGATGCTGAGGTTTACATTCTCGGCAGGTAAGGCTTCCGGTAAAAAAGGTTTGACTCTACACCAGTAGGGAAAGTTCTACAAAGGTNATACCTCCCAGAACCTCACGGGCTTCATCGTTCAGAGAAAGAAATTAGTATTCATTTCAGTCTCGAGCAACTTAACTATGTGTATGAATTGGAAGATCGATGGTCAAACTGTTCACGAACGTCATTACCTCCTTTCTCAAATCGCGCGTATAACAAAATAGCTTCACCTATCCTCTAATTCCGAGAGTTAAACCAGGTAATTCGAGAGTAAATCCGCTGAGCAGTATTGGAAATGGACACCCTACTCCACGGGTTGAATGTTAAAATAGTGCGTCACACCGTTCGAGAACGATATCTGAAGCTATACAGTCAAACATTTTACCGAAAGCCTTACCGACCGCGAAGTTAACCCGCCGTGTCGTGAGTATAACCTCGTGTTTAGTGGATCAAGTTAGTACACTTTTATGTGACGCACAGCTTAATTTCATGTATGAATTGCAAGATCGAGGGTCAAACCCTTCGAGCACGTTAACACCTTCTTTGAGAATCGAACGGCTAAGACAATAGCTTCTTATAGGCAGTGATTGTGAAAGTGAAACAACATATTCCGGGAATAAATGTGCCGTACAGTATTGGCAATGGTCACCTCAACTAACAGCACGAATATTAAAGCAGACCGTCAAACTTTCGCTGAGCATTACCAATTTGAGTAATGTATTTCTCCTTACCTAATACCTAACCTTTCGAGTAGCTAACACGCTCTATCAAGTGTATAACTTCGTGTTCATAGAAAGAAATTAGTATTTATTTCAGTGGCGGGCACAGTAACCTCACGTATGAATTAGAGGATCGAAGGTAAATCCGCTCGAGAACGTTGCCACCTTCTCTGAAAGCCTAACGGCTTCGTGTGTCGCTTAACCTATCCTGAGAATGCAAGAGTCAAACCTGTTATTCTGAGAGTAAATTCTCTCAACAGTGTTGGTTATGGACACCTTAATTCACGATTGGAATATTAAAGTGGAGCGTCAAACATTTTGAGAACATTACCAATTCCTATATAGCCGAACGTTTTACCGAATACCTTACAATCCGAAAAACAAATCCGCTGTATCGAGAGTATAACATCGTTTTCAGTGGCACGAACTAGTATATGTTTTAGAGACGGGGACCTTAATTTCATTAGGAATAAGAAGATTAAGCGTGAAAGGGTTCGAGGAAGTTAGCACCTTCTTTGAGCTTCAAACGATTATGTCAATAGCTTCATGCATCCTGTTATTTGGTAAGTCAAACGAGATATTCCAGGAGTAAATGCACTGTACGGTATTGGCAACAGATATCCTAATTCGCGGACTTAATATTAAAATAGAGCCTTACACCTTGTGAGAACGTTACAATTGTGACATACTCAAACGTATCACCGAATACCATATCGTCCGATTAGCTAACCCGCCTTACCGATAGTATAGTTTCGTGCTTAGAGATACACATTAGTAAACATTTTAGTGACGGCACCTTAAATTCTTGTATGCATTCGAGTTTCGAGGTCAAACTGTTCGAGAACGTTAGTACATTCTCTGAGGGACGGACGCCCAAGTAAATAGCTTCACATATCCTGTGATTCCGAAAGTCAAATCAGATATTCCGGGAGAAAATGCTATGCACAGTACTGACAATGGACACCTCAATTCACGGTTTGAATATTTAAGCAGGCCGTGAAGCCGTTGTAGATCATTACCTATTCGTGTAGGTTTAAACTACTTACAGAATGCCTTTCCCTCCGAAAGCCTGACCTCCTGTATCGAGAGTATTACACCGAGTTCAAAGGTACGAACTAGTATACATTTTAGCGACGAGCACCTTCATTTCGCGCACGAATTAGAAGATCGACGGACGAACGGTTCGAGAACGATACCACCTTCTATGAAACATGAACGGCTAAGTCAATCGCTTCACTTATCCTGTGATTCGGAGAGTCAAACAGGAGTTCCGGGAGTAAATCCGCTGAAGAGTATTGGCAATAAACACCTTAATTCACGGTTTGAATATTAAAATGGAAGGTCAATCCGGCGGGGATCATTACGAATTGGTATAATGTAATTCTTTTCACCGAATACCTGACCTTCCTAGAGCCAAACCCGCTACAGTGAGTGTCTTGCTTAGTGCTCACGGAAACAAACTAGTAGAGATTTTAGCAGTCGGACACATTTCTCATATATGAATAGGATGATCGAGGGTCAATGCGTACGAAAACGGAACCACACTCTTCGAGAATCGAACTCCTTAATCAATAGCTACACCCATCCTGTGTTTTCGAATGTAATGGCAGAGGACACTNCTAACCCGCTGGATCGAGAATGTACCTTCGTGTTCGGAGGAGCAAACTATTGTACATTTTAGTGGCGGGCACCTTAATCAGATGAATGAAACAGACTATCGATGGTTAAACAGTTCGAGAACGTTATCACTCGCATTGGGAGTCGAACGGCTAGGTCAATAACTTCACCTATCCAGGGTTTCCAAGAGTCGTGCCAGGTGTTCCTAGAGTAAATCCACTGAATATTATTGGCAATGGGCACCTTAATTCGCGTTATGTATATTAAACTAGTGAGTCAAACCTTTTGAGGACGTTACCAATTGCTATAAAGTCAAACGGATTACCGAAGGCCATACCCTCAGAAATGTAACCCGCTGTATCGAGAGTATAACACCGTGTTCAGATTACGGACTATTATACATTTCATGGACGAGCACCGTAATCTCATGCATGAATTAGGTGATCGAGGGTCAAATGTCCAGAGAACGCTACCACCTTCTCTGAGAGATGCACTGCTACGGCAATAGCTTCCCCTATGCTGTAATCCAGAGAGTCAAGCCAGGTATTCCTGGAGTACGTCTGCTGAACAGTTTTTGCACTAGATACGTTAATTCACGGTTTGAAAATTAAAGTAGAGCCTTAAACCGTTTGAGATCATAACCAGTTTTGTGTAGAGTCAACATCGAGAGTATAGATTCCTGTTCAGAGAAACAAATTTGTAAATATTTTAGTGACCGCACGTTCAATTCATGTATGAACTAGAAGATCGAATGTCAAGCAGATCGAGGACATTACCACCTTCTATGAGAGACGAACGGCTAAGTCAGCAGCTGCACATATCCATATATGTGTGATTCCGAAATTTAAACCAAATTATCCGGGAATAAATGCAGTGTACAGTATTGGTAATAGACACCTCAATTCACGGTCTGAATATTATAGCAGGCAGGTCAAGCCGTAGTAGAACATTACCTGTCCGTGTAGAGTCATACTTCTTACAGAATGCCTTACCCTCCGCAAAAATGACCCGTTGTATCAAGAGCATAACTCCGTTTCCAGAGCAGCAAATCAGTGTACGATTTAGTGAACGACACTTCAATTTCATGTGTGAATTGCATGGTCGTTGATCAAGACGTGCCGGGACATTACCGCATTGTATGAGAATCGAACGGCGAATTCAATAGCTTCGCCCATCCTGTAATTCATAGAGCTAAACCAGATACTCCGGTAGGAAATTCGCTGTACAGTATTGGCAATTCACACATTAATTCTTGGTTTGAATTTTAAAGTAGAGCGTCAAATCGTTCGAAAACGTTACCAGTTCCTATAAAGTCAAACGTTTTACCGAATGCCTTACCGCCCGTGAAGTTAACCCGCCATCTCGAGAATATAACTTCGTGTTTAGAGAAACACATCTGTACACTATTTAGTGACAGCACCTTAAATTCATGAATGAATTAGAAGATCGAGGGTCAAACCGTTCAAGGACGTAACCACATTCTGTAAGAGACGAACGACTAAGTCAAAAGCTACACATATACTATAACTCCGTGTGGCAACCCTGGAGAACCGAGAGTAATTCCGCTGAAGGGAAATGGCAATTGACACATTAATTCACGGTTTGAGTATTAAAGTAGAGCGTCAAAGTGTTTTAGCGTGTTGTGAATTGGTGTAAAGTCAAACACTTTACCCATGGCCTTACCTTCCGAGAAGCTATCCAACCGCTTCCCGATCACAATTTCGTGTTCAGAGAATGAAATTAATCTTCACTTCTGTGACGGTCACCTTAACGTCATGTCACAAATAAGAAGATCGAGTGTCGTAACCTTAGCGAACGTTATCGCATTCTTTGAGGATCGAACGGCAAAGTCAGTTGCTTCACATATTTTGATTCCAAGAGTCACACATCGTATTTCAGAAGTAAATGCGCTGAGGATTATTGGAAATACAAAACACAATGTTCCAGGGTATAAATATTAGGCTAGAGAGAGAATCGGTTGTACAACTTTACCCATAGGTATAGAAACAAACTTTTTGTCGAGTGCCTTTACCGTCCGTGACCCTAACCCGCTGCACAGAGATTACAACTTCTTGTCCAGAGAAACAAATTAGCATACATTCTCGTGACGGTCACATTAATTTCATGCATGAATTAGTAGTTAAGTTGTCAATTCGATCAAGAACGTTACCACCTTGTTTGAGAGACGAATGGCTAAGTCAATATATTCACGTATCCTGTGATTCCGAAAGTGAAACCAGATATTCCGGGAGTAAATGCGCTCTAGAGTATTAACAGTGGACACCTTAGTACACGGTTTGAATATTAAAGAAGAGCGTTATCAATTGGTATAAAGTCAAACGCTATACCGAAGGCCTTACCATCCAAGAACCAAACCTGGTTTAGCTACAGGAATCACAGGATACGTGGAGCTATTGACGTCGCGGATCGATACTCGGAGAAGGTGGTAACGTTACCGAGCGGCTGGACCATCCATCTCATTATTCATACATGAAACTAAGGCTCCCGTCACAGAAATGAACACTAATTTCTTTCTCTGAACGCGGTGTAATACTCTCGATAAGGCGAGTTAGTTTTTCGGAGGGTAAGGCATACGGAAAACCGTTTAACTTTATTGCATTAATGAAACGGACACGGAAGGTGTAACGCTCTATTTCAGTATTCACGTCGAGAATTAAGGTATCTATTGCCAATACTGTACAGCCAATTTACTGTGGGAATATCTCGTTTTACTTTCAGAATCGCAGGACAGGTGAAGCTATTGACTTAGCTGTTCGTATCTCATACGCGGTGGTAACGTAATCGAATAGTTTGACGCACAATTTTAATATTCAAACTGCATATTAAGGTGTCTATTGCGAATTCTGTTCAGCGTATTTACTCCCGGGATACCCTATTTGGCTCTCGGAATCACGGAATACATAGAGCTACTGACATAACCGTTCGAAAATCGGAGAGGACGGTAACGTTCACCAACTGCTTGACCCACGATCCTCTGACTCAAACCAAAAGGTAAGGTGCCCATCACTGATATGAACTAATTTGTTCCTCTGAACACGAAGTTATACCCTCGATACAGCGGGATAGGTTCACGGAGGGTAGGGTCTTGTGTAAAACATTTGATGTTCTCAAATGGAGTGATGCTGTCCTATAATATTGAAACCGTGAATTATGGTGTCCAACGTCAGTACTGTTCAGCGGGTTTACTCCGGGAACACCTGGTTTGACACACAGAATCGAAGGACTGGTGAAGCTGTTGACTTGGCAGATCGACTCTGAAAGAAGTTGGCGACGTTCTCGAAAGTTTTGACTCTCGTGTTTGTTAATCTCACATGAATATATCGTGTCCGTCTGCTAAAATGTCTTCCAATTTGAGTCCTTGAATACTAAGCAAGGCACTCCCTACACCGATTCCGGCTTCTCGGAAGGTAAGGCCTCCGGTAAAAGTTTGGTTCCATACGAGTGGGTATGGTTCTACAACGATTCGACGGTATTCTGTAATATTCGAACCGTGAATTATGGTGTCAAATGCCAATACTATACAGCGGATTTACTCCCGTAATACCTGGTTTGTGTCTCGGAAGCAAGGGATAGGTGAAGCTATTGACTAACCCGCTCGTATCTCAAAGAAGTTGCTAAGGTTCTATAACGGTTTGACACTCTAGCTTCTGATGCATACATCGAATTAACGGATTGAACATTAAGGTAGAGAGTCAAACTGTTGGTGATCATTATCAGTTGATATAGAGTCACCCTTTTTACCGAAGGCCTTACCTTCCGAGAACGTAACACGCTGAATGAAGAAAATAATTTCGTGCCCAAGCAAACAAATTAGTATACATTTTAGTGGCGAACGCCTGAATTTCATATACGAATTAGAGGAACTAGCGTCAAATCGTTCCAGAACANAAACCGTTTGTCAACGGTATCAGTTGCAGTAAAGTCAAACGTTATAGCGAAGGCCTTACCTTCCGAGATGCTGACCCGCTGTATCGAGACTATATCTTTGTCATCAGAGAAGCAAATTACTATACGTTTTAGTGACGTGCACCTTAATTCCATGTAGGTATTAGAGGCTCCAGAGTCAAACAGATCGAGAACATTACCGCCTCTTTTGAAAGTCGAACGACTAAGTCAATAGCTTCACCTATCCTGGGATATCGAGAGTGAAACTAGGTACTCCTGGAGTAAACTCGCTGTAAACTATTGGCATTGGACACCTTAATTCGCGGTTTCAATATTAATGTAGAGCATGAATCCGGTTGAGAACGTCAACAGATAGTACAATGAAATCGTTTTACCGAAGACATTACCGTCCGAGGATCTGTTCCGCTGTATCGACAGTATATTTTCGTTGTCAGAGATACTAATTACTATATATTATAGTATCGGGCACATTAACTTCATATACCAATTAGAAGACATAGTGTCAAACCTTCGGAACGTTGCCACCTTCCTTGAGACTCGAACAGCTAAGTCAATAGCTTCACCTACTTTATGACTCCGAGAATCAAATGGGGCTATCTGGGAGTAAATCCGTTGAATGGTAAGGGCAATGGACATCAAAATTCACGGTATGACTAATATGGTACAGAGTCAATACGCTGGAGAACGTGACCAGTTAGTATAACGTCATAATCCTTATTGGATACCTTACCTTCCGAGAACATAGCCCTCTGTATCGCGGGTATAACTTCGTGTTCAGAGAAACAAATTGGTATACATTACTGTGATGCACACGATAATTTCATGTGTGAATAGAACAATCGAGAGTCAATCCTTTCGAGAACGTTGCCACCTTCTGTGAGAGACGAACGACGATGTCAATATCTTCTCCTATCCTTGCGATTCCGAAAGCCAAGCGTATATAATCTGGGAATAAGTCCGCTGAATGGTATTGACACTAGACACAATAATTCGCGTTTTGAATATTAAAGTACAGTGTCAAACCATTGCAGTTCGTTAACAATTTGTATACAGTCATTCTCCTTTCCGAAAGCCGTATCCTCCGGAAACCTAATCCGCCGTATCGAAAGTATATCTTCGCGTTCAGAGAAACATGCTAGTTTACATCTTTGTGTCGGACACCCTTATTTCATGTAAGAATTGGAAGATCGAGGGCTAAAGATTTCAATATCGTAAACACCGTCTTTGAGAGTCGTTGACTTAAGTCAGTTCCAATACCTATCCTGCTATTCCTAGAGTCAAACGAGGTGTTCCGGGAGTAAATGACCTTTACAGTATTGGTAATAGACACATTAGTTCGCGGTGTGAATATTAAAGTGGAGAGTCAAACCTTCGGAGAACGTTGCCAATTGGTATGAGGTCATTTTCGTTACCGAATACATCACCTTCCTACCTGCTGTAGCGAGAGTCCTGATTATTGCCCACGGAAACCAATTACTAGACGCTATAGCAGAGGCACACCTTAAATTCATGCATGAATATGAATATCGAGGGTCAAACCGTTCGAGAACGATACCACCTTCTTTGAAAGTCGAAGGGCCATATCAATAAGCTCTTCACATACCCTGTCATTCCGAAAGCCGAGCTAGATATTCCGAGAGTAAATCCGCTGTACAGTATTGGCATCAGACACCCAAATTCAATGTATTTATATTAAAGAATAGAGTCAAACAGCTGTAGAACGTTACCTATTATTATAGATTTAACTACTTACAGATGGCCTTACCTTCCGTGAAGCCAATCCGCACTGTGGGGAGTATAACTTCGCTTTCAATGAAGCAAATTAGTATACACTTTAGCGACGGGCACTTTAATTTCATGTACGAAATTTAAGGATCGAGGGCCATACCGTTGAGGAACGTCTCCGCCTTCTTTGAGGATCGATCTCATGTGACAGTAGCGACACCTGTCCCTTGTTTCTGGAGGTCAAATCAGGTATTCCGGGAGTAAATCCACTGAGAAGTATTGCCAATTGACACCACAATTGAGGGCATGAATATTAATGTAGTGAGTCATACCGCTGGAGAACATTACCAATTCGTAAAAAGTCAATCCCTTTACCGGATACCATACCTTCCGGGAAAATAACCCGCTGCATCGAGGGCATAACCCCGTGTTCAGAGAACCAAATTAGATATCATTTTAGTGGTGGGCATCTTCAATTCACGTATGAATTAGAGGATAGAGCGTCAAACAGATCGAGAACGTTACCACATTCATTGAGTATCGAACGGTTATGTCACCTGCTTCACCTGTTCTGTGATTACGAGAGTCAAAGCAGGTATCCCGGAACTGAGTCCGCTGATCACTATTTTCACTGGGCACTTTAATTCACGGTTTAAATATAAAAGAAAAACGTCAGTCCGTTTGAGAACGTTACCCAATGGTATAAAGTCAAACGTTTTAACATGCACCTTACCCTCCGAGAGCCTAACGCGCTATGTCGAGAGTATAACATGGTGCTCAGTGGTAGAAATTAGTATACATATTAGTGATGGGCACCTTAATTCCATGTATGAATTGGAACATCGACGGTCAAACCGTTAGAAATCGGTACCACGTAATTGGGAGTTGAACGGCTGTCTAAAGCATCACCAATCCTGAGCTGCCTATCGTCAAACCAGGTATGCCGGTTGCAAATCCGCCGTACTGTGTTGTCAGTAGACATCATATTTCAGGCTACTGACATTAAAGTACAGAGTCAAACTATTGTAGAACGATACATAATGGCATGGATTCAAACGCTTTGCTGTACACCTATCCCTCCGAAGGCCTGACCCGCAGTATCTGGTGTAACACCGTGTTCAGAAGTACGAATTAGTGTAGATTTNGCGAAGTTAACCCGCCGTGTCGTGAGTATAACCTCGTGTTTAGTGGATCAAGTTAGTACACTTTTATGTGACGCACAGCTTAATTTCATGTATGAATTGCAAGATCGAGGGTCAAACCCTTCGAGCACGTTAACACCTTCTTTGAGAATCGAACGGCTAAGACAATAGCTTCTTATAGGCAGTGATTGTGAAAGTGAAACAACATATTCCGGGAATAAATGTGCCGTACAGTATTGGCAATGGTCACCTCAACTAACAGCACGAATATTAAAGCAGACCGTCAAACTTTCGCTGAGCATTACCAATTTGAGTAATGTATTTCTCCTTACCTAATACCTAACCTTTCGAGTAGCTAACACGCTCTATCAAGTGTATAACTTCGTGTTCATAGAAAGAAATTAGTATTTATTTCAGTGGCGGGCACAGTAACCTCACGTATGAATTAGAGGATCGAAGGTAAATCCGCTCGAGAACGTTGCCACCTTCTCTGAAAGCCTAACGGCTTCGTGTGTCGCTTAACCTATCCTGAGAATGCAAGAGTCAAACCTGTTATTCTGAGAGTAAATTCTCTCAACAGTGTTGGTTATGGACACCTTAATTCACGATTGGAATATTAAAGTGGAGCGTCAAACATTTTGAGAACATTACCAATTCCTATATAGCCGAACGTTTTACCGAATACCTTACAATCCGAAAAACAAATCCGCTGTATCGAGAGTATAACATCGTTTTCAGTGGCACGAACTAGTATATGTTTTAGAGACGGGGACCTTAATTTCATTAGGAATAAGAAGATTAAGCGTGAAAGGGTTCGAGGAAGTTAGCACCTTCTTTGAGCTTCAAACGATTATGTCAATAGCTTCATGCATCCTGTTATTTGGTAAGTCAAACGAGATATTCCAGGAGTAAATGCACTGTACGGTATTGGCAACAGATATCCTAATTCGCGGACTTAATATTAAAATAGAGCCTTACACCTTGTGAGAACGTTACAATTGTGACATACTCAAACGTATCACCGAATACCATATCGTCCGATTAGCTAACCCGCCTTACCGATAGTATAGTTTCGTGCTTAGAGATACACATTAGTAAACATTTTAGTGACGGCACCTTAAATTCTTGTATGCATTCGAGTTTCGAGGTCAAACTGTTCGAGAACGTTAGTACATTCTCTGAGGGACGGACGCCCAAGTAAATAGCTTCACATATCCTGTGATTCCGAAAGTCAAATCAGATATTCCGGGAGAAAATGCTATGCACAGTACTGACAATGGACACCTCAATTCACGGTTTGAATATTTAAGCAGGCCGTGAAGCCGTTGTAGATCATTACCTATTCGTGTAGGTTTAAACTACTTACAGAATGCCTTTCCCTCCGAAAGCCTGACCTCCTGTATCGAGAGTATTACACCGAGTTCAAAGGTACGAACTAGTATACATTTTAGCGACGAGCACCTTCATTTCGCGCACGAATTAGAAGATCGACGGACGAACGGTTCGAGAACGATACCACCTTCTATGAAACATGAACGGCTAAGTCAATCGCTTCACTTATCCTGTGATTCGGAGAGTCAAACAGGAGTTCCGGGAGTAAATCCGCTGAAGAGTATTGGCAATAAACACCTTAATTCACGGTTTGAATATTAAAATGGAAGGTCAATCCGGCGGGGATCATTACGAATTGGTATAATGTAATTCTTTTCA
>NIJG01000541.1:39390-53107 GCA_002201625.1 Euglossa dilemma
TTTGAGAACGCTTCTACTGGATACAGTCAAACGTTTTACTGATGACCATACCGTCCGAGAGCATTACGCGCTGTATCGAGAGTATAACAATGTCTTCAGTGGAACAAATGAGTATATATTTTATTCTTGGGCACCTTAATTTCATGAAGGAAATGGAACATCGAGACTCAAACCGAGCGAGACCGATACCACCTGCGTTGTGAATAAAACGGCCGATGCAATACCTTCAGATATCCTATGATTCCTAGAGCCAAACGAGGTATTCCTCGAGTAAATCCGCTGAATGGTATTGGCAATAGACACACTGATTCACGGCATGTGTATTAAATTAGGTCGTCAAATCGTCGGAGAACATTACCAATTGTTATAAAATCATTCGTTTTACCGAATACATTACCTTTCGAGAACTAATCCGCGGTAGGAATTGTTTTGCCTTGTATTCACGGAACCAAATTAGAAGACATTTTAGTCGCTGGACACCTTATTTTCATGTATGAATTAGTAGATCGAGGGGCAAGCTGTTCGAGAACGTGTACGACATTTATGACAGTCGCACAGCTTATTCAATAACATCACCTATTCAGTGATTCCGAGAGTCAAGCCAGGTACTCCGGGAGTAAATCCGCAGGACAGTACTAGCAATAGATACCTTATTTACGGCTCGGATATTAATGTAAACAGTGACACTGTTAAAGAACGATACCTATTGCTATAGAGTCCAATTTTGCCGACGGCATTACATTCCGGGAACATCACTCGCAGCATCGATTGTATAACATCGTGTTCAAAGAAGCAGATTAGTATACATTTCTATGACGGGCACCTTAACTTCGTGTGTAGCTTAGAAGATCGAGCATCAAACCGCTCGAGAACGATACGACCATCTTTGCGGGACGAACGGCTAAGTCAATTGATTCACCCATTCCAAAATTCCAGGAAACAAACCATGTATTCCGGGAGTAAATCCACTGTGCTACATTGGCATTAGACACGCAATTTCGCGGTATAAGTATTGAAGTACAGAGTCAATGCGTGGCAGTACGTTAACTATTGCTATATAGTGAGATATTGTACCAAACGCTTTATTATCCGAGGCGCTAAGCCGCACTGTCGAGATTATAGCTTTGTGTTCAGAGAAGCAAACTAGAATACATATTAGTGACGGGCACATCAATTTCATGTATTAATTAGAAGATCATGTGCCAATCAGTTGGAGATCGTCACCACGTTCCTTGATATCCTAACGGCTAACTCAATGGCTTCACCTATCCTGTGATTCCGAGAGTACAACTTCGTGTAGAGAGAAACAAATTATTATACAATTTATTGACGAGCACCTTAATTTCACGTGTTGATTAGAAGATGGTGGATCGAACCGTTCGAGAACGTTGCCACCGTATTTTAGGGGCGAACGGCTAAGTCAACAGCTTCACCTAACCCGTGATTCCGAGGGCCGAGCCACGTATTTCTCTCATGGTGTAAATATTGAAGTAGTGAATCAATCCGTCGAGAACATAACCATTTCGTGTAACGTAATTCTTCTTACCGAATACCTGACCATCCTAGAACCAAACCCGCTGCAGCGGGTGTCTTGCTTAGTGCTCACGGAAACAAACAATTAGAGGTTTTAGCAGATGGACACATTTTTCATGTATGAATGAGAAGATAGAGTGTAAAGCGGTTCGAGAACGTCACCACACTCCTGGAAAGCCGTACGGCCAAGTTGATAGCTTCATCTATCCTGTGATTCCGAGAGTCACACCAGTTGTGGAGGGAGTAAATCCGATGAACAGTATTGGCAATACACACTTTTATTCACGGAATAAATATGAACGTACAGAGTCTAGCGGTTGCAGAACGCTACATATTGGCACAGAGTAAAACATTTATCGAACCCTTTCCCTGCCGAGAACGAAACTCGCTGTATCGAGAGTATATATCCGAGTTCAGTAAAAGGCGTTAGCATACGTTTCAGTGACGTGTACCTTAATTATATGTATGAAATGCAATATTGAGTATCAAACTGCTGGCCAACGTGACCACCATCTTTGGGTTTCGAACGGCTAAGTCAGTACCCTCATCAGTCCTGTGACTGCTTGTGCCATGCCAGGAATTCCGGGAGTACATGCGTAGTAAAGTATTGGCAATTGGCCCCATAATTGGCGGTTTGAATATTAAGGTATAGCCTTTAACCGTTGTAGAACGTCTCCTACACGTATACAATCAATCTTTTTACCGACGGCAGCACCTTCTGAGAAGCCCAACCGGCTGTTAGTAGTGATTTGCTTACTGATCGTGGAAACAAAGTGGTAGACATTTCAGAGCGGGTCACGTTGATTTCATGTATCCATTAGAAGATCGAGTATCAAACCGTTCGAGAACCCTACCTCGTTTTTGAGAGTCGAACGGCTAAGTCAATAGCTTCAAATATCCTATGACTCCGAGAGTGAAACCAGTTATTCCGAGAGAAAATGTTCAGTGCACTATTGGCAGTAGACACCTTAATTCACGGTTTGAATATTAAAGTAGACCGTCATCCGTTTGTGAATGCAAGCAAATGGTATAAAGTCAAACGTTTTACTGAAGACCTTGCTTTCTGAGAGCATATCCGGCTATACCGAGACTATAACGTCGTGATCAGAAAAACAGATTAGTATACACTTTAGTGACGGGCACCACGTTTTCATGCATGAATAGAAAATTCGAGACTGAAACCACTCGAGGGCGATACCGCCATCTTTGAGATTCAAATGTCTAAGTCAAAAGCTTCACATGTCCTGCGATGCCGAGAGGCAGACCATGTACTCCGGGAGTAAGTGCTTTGAACAAATCTGGCAACAGGTACCTTAATTCACGGTTTGAATATTGAAGTAGAGCGGCAAACCGTTTGAGAGCGTTACCAAATTGTATAAAGTCAAACGCTTGAAAAACGTTTGACGAACCCAACCCAAACCTAACCCAAACCTTCTGCGAACCTCACCCACTTTATAGAGAGTATAACTTCGTGTTTGGGGAATGAAACTAGTAAACATTTTAGTGATGGGCACCTTATCTTCGTTGTCGAATTAGAACATCGTGGGTGAATCCGCTTGAGAACGTTGAAAACATCTGTGAGAGACGAA
This sequence comes from Euglossa dilemma, assembly GCA_002201625.1. Classification (NCBI taxonomy): domain Eukaryota; kingdom Metazoa; phylum Arthropoda; class Insecta; order Hymenoptera; family Apidae; genus Euglossa; species Euglossa dilemma. The sequence goes on from NIJG01000541.1 coordinate 42,513, forward strand.
CTACTAATTCAATAGCTTCACCCATTCTGCGATGCCGAGGGTCAAAACAGGTATTCCAGGACTAAATCCGCTGGACAGTATTGGTAACAGGCACCTTAATTTACGGTTTGAATATGATGATATAGCGACAAACTGTGTGAGAACATTACATTTGCTATAAAGTCAAACGTTCTACCGAAACCTTTACATACCCTGACGTATCGAGAGTATATCCACGTGTTTAGGGAAACACATTAGNCGTGACCACCATCTTTGGGTTTCGAACGGCTAAGTCAGTACCCTCATCAGTCCTGTGACTGCTTGTGCCATGCCAGGAATTCCGGGAGTACATGCGTAGTAAAGTATTGGCAATTGGCCCCATAATTGGCGGTTTGAATATTAAGGTATAGCCTTTAACCGTTGTAGAACGTCTCCTACACGTATACAATCAATCTTTTTACCGACGGCAGCACCTTCTGAGAAGCCCAACCGGCTGTTAGTAGTGATTTGCTTACTGATCGTGGAAACAAAGTGGTAGACATTTCAGAGCGGGTCACGTTGATTTCATGTATCCATTAGAAGATCGAGTATCAAACCGTTCGAGAACCCTACCTCGTTTTTGAGAGTCGAACGGCTAAGTCAATAGCTTCAAATATCCTATGACTCCGAGAGTGAAACCAGTTATTCCGAGAGAAAATGTTCAGTGCACTATTGGCAGTAGACACCTTAATTCACGGTTTGAATATTAAAGTAGACCGTCATCCGTTTGTGAATGCAAGCAAATGGTATAAAGTCAAACGTTTTACTGAAGACCTTGCTTTCTGAGAGCATATCCGGCTATACCGAGACTATAACGTCGTGATCAGAAAAACAGATTAGTATACACTTTAGTGACGGGCACCACGTTTTCATGCATGAATAGAAAATTCGAGACTGAAACCACTCGAGGGCGATACCGCCATCTTTGAGATTCAAATGTCTAAGTCAAAAGCTTCACATGTCCTGCGATGCCGAGAGGCAGACCATGTACTCCGGGAGTAAGTGCTTTGAACAAATCTGGCAACAGGTACCTTAATTCACGGTTTGAATATTGAAGTAGAGCGGCAAACCGTTTGAGAGCGTTACCAAATTGTATAAAGTCAAACGCTTGAAAAACGTTTGACGAACCCAACCCAAACCTAACCCAAACCTTCTGCGAACCTCACCCACTTCATCCAGAGTATAACTTCGAGTTCAGAGAAAGAAATCGGTATTTATTTCAGTGACGGGCACCTTAACTTCATATATGAATTGGAAGTTCGATGGTCAAACCGACCGAGAACGTTGCCATCATCTGTGAGAGACGAACGGCTGAGTCAATAGCTTCACCTATCCTGTGATTCCGATAGTCAAATCAGGTATTCCGGGTGTGAATCCCCTGTGCACTATTGCCAATAGACACATCAAATTGCTATATGAATATTAATGTAGAAGGTCAATCCGTCTGAGAACATTACCAATTGGTATACAATCATTCTTCTTACCGAATACATTACGTTCCTATCACCTAACCCACTGTTGCGAGTATCATGCTTAGAGCTCAGGGATACAAATGTGTAGACATTATAGTAGAAGTATACCATATTTTCATATAGGAATTAGAATATCGAGCGTCAGACCGATCGATACCGTTACCACACTCTTTGCGAGTCGAAAGGCTAAGTCAATAGCCTCACCTCTAATTGCGATTCCGACTGTCAAGCCTGGAATTACAGATGTAAATCGGCTAAACCGTATTGTCAATGTACAACTTAATCCACAGTATAAAGATTCTGGAACAAAGTCAAAACATTCGGGAACATTTCACATTGGAACAAAATGACCCGCTTTACCGGAGACCTTACTTTCCGCGAACCTAACTCCCTGTATCGGGAGTATAACACCGTGATCAGCGAACTGTATTGATTTGCACTATAGTGACGGACACCTTAGTTTCATTTACGAACTAGCAGATCAAGGGACAAACCGAACGGGAAAGTAACCACCTTGTTTGAGAGTGGCACAGATGGGTCAATCGCTTCACCTATCCTGTGTATGCGAGTGTCAAACCAGGCAATCGGAGGGTAAATGGGCAGAAGTGTATTGGCAATAGATACCATAATTCGCGTACGGAATATTGAAATAGTGCGTCACGCCGACTGAGATCGTTACTAGTTGCTATGAAGTCAAACGCTTTACCGAATGCCTTACCGTCCGAGAACCTAACCCGCCGAACCGAGACCATAGCTACGTGTTTAGTGAAACACTTTAGTATGCAATTCAGTGCCGTCACCTTAAATTCATGTATGCATTATAATTTCGGGTGTCACGCTGTTCGAGAACGTTACCTCCTTCGGTGAGATACGAACGGCTCAGTCAATGGCTTCACCTATTTCAAGATTCTAAGAGTCAAACCAGGAATTCCGGAAGTGAACCTGCTGAACAAGATTGGCAATAGACACCCTTATTCAGGGCATGAATATGAAAGTAGGGCGTCAATCCGTTTACGAACGTTACAAATTGGTATGAAGTCAACCATTATACAGAAAACGATACCCACCGAAAGCCTACCGCAATAAATCGAGAGTACAACATGGCACTAAGGAGCAGAAATTAATATTTATTTTAGTGACGGGCATCTTAATCTCATGTAGGATTTAGAAGGCCGAGCGTCAATCCGCTCGAGTACGTTACCACCTTCTTTGAAATAAGAAGGGCTTAGTCAATAACTTCACCAATCCAGTGATTCTGAGAGTAAGACCAGAAATTCCGAGAGCATAACCCTCTGTATCGAGGGAACAACTTCGAGTACAGAGAAATATATTATAGCTGCTTAATTTCATGTATGAAATAGAAGATAGAATGCCCAACCGTTCGATAACGTTATCACACTCTTTGAGAGTCGCACAGCAAAGCTAACACCTTCACCTGTCCTGTGATTCCGAGTGTCAAACCACGTATTACTGGAGCAAATCCGCTGAAACTGTATCGGCAACAGACATCTTAATTCACAGTTTAATATTGAAGCCAATCGTCAAACTGTTTGTGATAGTTACCGCTTCCTATAAAGTCAAACGTTCTACCAGAGGCGCTAAACCCTGAAGAAATCTCCCACTGCATCGAGAGTATAACTTCGTGCTCATAGACTGAAAATAGTCTCCATTTCAGTGACGTGAACCATAACTTCATGTACGAATTAGAGGATCTAGTCTCAAACCGTTGGGGAAGGTTACCACCTCCTGTGAGACGGACGGTTGAGTCAGTAGCCTCACCTATCCAGCGATCCCGAAAGTCAAACCAGGTATTCACGGAGAAATTTGCTGATCAGTATGGACATTGGACACACTATTTTATTGTGTAAATATTGTAGTACAGTGTCAATCCCTTGAAGAAGGATAACTATTGCTATAGTGACAAACTTTGTACCAATGGCCTGACCTTACGTGAAATTAACCCGCTGCATCGAGTGTATAGCATCATGTTCACAGAAATAAATTAAGTTACATATTAGGGACGGGCACCTTAATTTCATGTAAGAATTAGAAGGTCGAGAGTCAAGCCGTCCGAGAACGTTACCACCTTCTCCGAGAGTCGAGCTGATACGTCAATGCCCTCACGTATTCAGAGATTCCAAAAGTGAATCCAGGTATTTCGCGAGTAAATCCGCTGAAATGTAGAAACAATAGACTCCCCAATTCACGGCGTAATCATTAAAGTAGTGTTAAACCGACGGTGAACATTACCAACTGCTACATAGACAAACCTTTAACCGAAGACCTTAACTTCCGAGAAGCCAACCTGCTGTATAGAGAGCATAACTTCGGATTCAGGGAAGCAAACTACTATACATCTTAGCCACGGGCATCTTAATTTCAGGTATTAACTATAAAGATCGAGGGACAAACCGTTCTAAACCAATACCGCCATTTTTGAGAATAGAATGGCAAGGTCAATAGCTACACCTATCCTGTGATTTCGAAGGTCAGATTTGGTATTCCGGGAGTCAGCCCGCAGTAACGTAATGGCGGTGGACAATATAATTCACGGTTTGAGTAATAAAGCAGAGAGTCAAACCGTCGGAGAATATTTCTAATTGGTATTGTGCCAAACTTTTTACGGAAGTCCTTACCTTCCTAGAACATAATCCGCTGTATCACGAGGATAGCTTCGTGTTGAGAGACACAAATTAATATACATTTTTGTGGCGGCACCTAAATTTCATGTATCAATTAGAAGATCGAGAGGCAGACAGATCCAGAAAGTTACCACCTTCTTCGGGAGTCGCAAGTCTATGACAATAGCTTCACCTGTCCTGAGATACCGACAGTCACGCCAGGTACACCAGGAGTAAATCCGCTGCACAGTAATGCAACGGACACCTTAATTCGCAGTTTGTATATTAAAGTAGAGCGTCAATCGTTCTGAGAACGTTTCCAATTGGTATAATGTCATACCTCTTACCGGATGACTTACCTTTCTAGCACATAACACGCTGTATCGTGGGTATATGATCGTGTTCAGAGAAACAAATCAGTAGCCATTATAGCAGGCACAAACTTTAATTTCGTGTATTAATAGGTAGATCGAGGGTCAAACCGATCGAGAACGTTACCGCCTTCTGTGAGTGACGAACGACTAAGTCAATAGCTTCACGTGTCATGCGATTCCGAGAGCCAAACCAGGTATTCCGAGCGAAGATCCACTGAAGGGCATTGGCAATAGACACCTTAATTCACGGTCCGAATATTTACTTACAGTATCAATGCGTTGTAGTACGATACTAATTGGTATAAAGACAAACGTTTTACCGAAGGCCTTACAATTGGGAAACCTATGCCGCTGTATCGAGAGTATAACTTCGTGTACAGAGAAACAAACTATTATACAATTTAGAGACAGGCACCTTAATTTCATGAATTAATTAGAAAGTCGAGTGTCGAACCGATAGAGAACGTTACCACCCCCTTTGTAGGTCGAGCGGCAAAATCTATTGCTTCCCCTATCCTGTGGTTCCGAGAGTCAAACCAGGTATTCCGGGATTATATCTAATAAACATTATTGACAATAGGCTCAATAAATAACGCTATGATTATTAAAGTAGACATTCAAACTGCCGGAAAACATTACCAATTCGTAAAATTTCATTCCTTTACAGAATACCTTACCGTAAGAGAGCCTAACCCGCTGTAGAGTGACGGAAACAAATTTCTAACCGTTACAGCACGCGGAAACGTTATTTCCATGCATAAATAGCAAAATCAAGCGTCAATCATTACGAGAACGTATTCACCCTCTTTAAGAGTTGGACGGCTATGTCAATAGCTTCATCTATCCCGAGATCTCGAGAGCCAAACCAGGTACACCGCGAGAAAATTCCCTGCACAGAAGTGGCAATGAACACATTAATTCACGGAATGAATATTAAAGTACAGAGTCAATCCGCTGAGGAGCGTTACATATTCCCATAGATTTAAGTTCGTACAGATGGCCATACCTCCCGAGAGGTGAATCCGCACCATCGAGAGCATTACTTCTATTTCAAAGAAGCAAGTTAGCATTCATTTCATTGCCCAGCACCTTCATTTCATCCATGAATCAAGAGATCAGAGGGCCAGACTGCTTGAGAACGATAGCACCTTGTTTGATATTCGAACGGCTGTGGCAATTTCTTCACCTGTGCTTGGATTCCGATAGACAATCCATGTGTTCCGGGATTAAATTCGCTGAACATTTTTGGCAAAAGATACCTCATTTCGCGATATGAATAATAAAGTAGAGAGCCAAACCGTGGGAGGACGTTACGTACAGATATAGAGTCATACTTTCTTACGAAGGCCCTAACCTCCGAGAAGCTAACGCGCCGCAGTGTGTGTGTTGCTTATTGCAAACGGAAACAAATTAGTACACAGTGGAGTGTCGGCACCTTATTTTCATGTCTGAATAGAATAATCGTGATCCAAACATTTCGAGACCGTTCTCACCTTCTTTGGGAGTAGATCGTCTAAGATAATAGCATGATCTATCCTGTGATTCCGAATGTCAAACCAGGTATGCCGTAAGCAAATCCGCCGTCAAATACTGTCATTGAACTCCCTATTTCACAATATAGATATTAAAGAGCAGTGGCAAGCCGTTGTAGAACGATGCCACCTTTTTTGCGAGTAGAACCGCTATGACAATAGCATCGATTATCGTGTGATTCCGAGAGTCAAACCAGGTAGTCCGAAAGTAAATCCTCTGAGGAGTATAGGTAGTTGAAATCATAATTCACGGTTTGAATATTAAAGTAGGGAGTGAAATCGTTTGAGAACGTAACCTGATGCTATATATTCAAAATTTTAACGAAGGCCTTACCTTCCGAGGAGCTAACCCGCTGTGTGAAGAGTATTACTGCGTGTCCAGGGACCCAAATTGGCATACATTTTAGTGACTGGCATATTAATGTCATGAATGAAAAAGAAGATCGATGGTCAGACTGTTCCACAACGTTAGCACCTTCCATGGGAATCGAAATGCTGAGTCAATAGCTTCACCCATCCTGTGATACCGGGAGAAGAACCAGGTATACCCGGAGAAATTTGCTGATCAGTATGGACATTGCACACTATTTTATTGTGTAAATATTATAGTACAGTGTCAATCCCTTGAAGAAGGAGAACTATTGCTGTAGTGACAAACTTTGTACCAAAGGCCTGACCTTACGTGAAATTAACCCGCTGCATCGAGAGTATAACATCGTGTTCAGAGAATCAATTTAAGTTACATATTAGCGACGGACACGTTAACTTCATGTACGAATAACAAGATCGAGAGTCAAACCGTCCGAGAAAGTTACCATCTGCTCCGAGAGCCGAGCGGATACGTCAATGGCCTCACGTACCGAATGTGAATCCACGCATTCCTGGAGAGATCCGCTAAAATGTACAGACAATATACTCCACAATTCACGGTTTGGTCATATAGGTAGAGAGTTATTCCGCCGGAAACCGTTACAAATTGCCATACAGTCAAAGATTTAACCGAAGGCCTTATCTTCCGACATGCCTCCCAGCTCTGCAGAGAGAATAACATCGCATTCATGGAAGTAAATTAGTACACATTTTAGTGACGGACATCATAATTTCATGTACGAATTTGAAGATCTATGGTCAATCCGTTCGAGAATGTTACCACCCTGTTTGAGGATCGACCGTCTAAGACAATAGCTTCACGTATCTTGTGTTTCCGTGAGTCAATCCAGGTATTCCGGGCCTAAATCGAATGAACAGTATTGGATAAGATAATCGACTGCATATTTCACGGTTTGAATATTAAGGTATAGCGACAAATCGTTTGAGGACGTTACCAATTGCCATAGAGTCCGCGGTTTTACAGATGGTCTTACCTTCCGAGGGCTTGACGCTCTGCATCGAGAGTTTCACTCCGTGTACAGAAAAAGAAATTAGTACTTATTTCAGTGATGAGTACCATACCTTCGAGTATGAGTTAGAAGATCGAGGGTCATACCGTTCGAGATCGATACCACCATCGGTGAGAGACGAATGGCTAAGTCAATGGCTTCACCTATCCTCTGATTCTTAGAGCCAAACCAGGTATTATGGGAGTAAATATGCTGAACAATATTAGCAATAGACACCTTAATTCACGATTTGAATATTATGGTAGAGAGTCTAGCAGTCGGAGGACGTTACGAATTGGTGTAAGGTAATTCCTTTAAGGAATAACTCACCTTCTTGGAACCTAATCCCCTACAGTGTGTGTCTTGCATTGTGCACGCGGAAACAAATGAGTAGACATTATAGCAGAAGCTCATCCTATTTTCATGTATGAGTAGAATAATGGAGAGTCTATCCGCACGAGGACGATCCCATCTTCCGTGAGAAACGAACGGCAAAGTAAATAGCTTTACACATCCTGTTATCCCGATGGACAAACCGTGTAATATGGGAGTCATTCCGCTGAACAGTATTAACAATAGAAACCACAATTGACGGTTTGAATATTGAAGCAGGCCGTCAAGCCGTAGTAGACACATCACTTATTCCTGAATGGTCTAAATTCTTACAAAATGCCTTACTAATCGAAAAACTGACCAGCTTTGACGAGAGGATAACACCGTATGGAGAGGTACGAAATAGGCTGTATCTTAGTGACGAGCACCTTAATTTCAAGCATGAATTAGAAGATAGGCGGTCAAACGTTTCGAGCACGTAACCACCTTCTGTGAGAAACGAACGGCTTAGTCGATAACCTCACCTATCCTGAGATTCCGAGAGTAAAACTATGCATATCAGCAGCATGTCCGCTGATCAGTATTGGCATGGGCAGCTTAATTGGTGGTTTGAATATTAAGGTAGTGCATGAAGCCGCGTGAGGACGTTACCTATTGATATAATATCAAAGTTTGACAGAAGACCTCACCCTCCGAGAACCTACCTCGCTGTATCCAGAGAATAACTTCGTGATCACAGATGCAAACTAGTATTCATTTCAGTGTCACCTTAACTTCATGTACGAATTACAGGACCGAGGGTCAAACATTTCGAGAACATTACCAGCGTCTTTCGGATTCAAACGGCTAAGTCAGTAGCTACACCTATCCTGCCATTCCGAGAGGCAAACCTGGAATTCCTGGAGCAAATCCGCTGAACTGTATAGAAAATAGACACCTTAATTCACTGCATGAATGGTAAGGTAGAGCGTCAAGTCGTTTTAGAGCGTTACCAACTACTATAAATTCATAGGATTTACAGACAGTCTTACCGCCCGAGAGGGTAAATCGCCATATGGAGAGTATTACTTCGTGTTTGGGAAAACATACAATTATATATTTTAGTGACGGATCATTAAATTCATGTATGAATTGGAATATCGATGGTCAAACCGCTCGAGTCACTATCATCCACCTTGAGAGTCGAACGGCTAGCTCATGAGCATCACCTCTCCTTTGATTCCGAAAGTCAAACCAGGCATTCAGGGAGTCAATCAGCTGAACAGTGATGGCATTAGACACCATAATCCAAGGGTCGAATATTAAAGGTGAGCGTGAACCCGGTTTTAACGTTACCAGTTTTGTATAAAGTGAAACGTTTTTCGGAAGACCGTACCATCCGAGAAACTATCCCGCTGTATCGAGAATATAACTTTGTCATCACAGATACAAATTAGTATACATTTTATTGGCTGGCACGTTAATATGATGTTTGATTTGGAAAATCTAAGGTCAAACCGTTCGAAAACGTTACCACCTTCATTGAAAGTCGCACACCTAAGTCAATAGCTTCACCTACCCTGTGATTCCGAGAGACAGACCGGGTTTTCCTGGAGTAAATGCACTATACAATATTGGCAATAGACTCCTCATCTCACGGTATGATTGATAGAGTGCACAGTCAAACTGTTTGAGAACATTAGCAATTGTTAGAGAGACAAATTTTTACCGGATACGTTATCCTCCGAGAACCTAACTCGCTGTAGCAAGTGTCTTGCTCTGTGTTCGAGGAAACAAATTAATAGCCCTCTCTGCAGGCGGGCAATATTATTTCGTTTATTAATAGGAGGATTGAGGATGAAACCGCTCGAGAACGTTACAACCTTCTTCGAGAGCCGAACAGCTATGTCACTAGCGTCACCTACCGCGTGATTCCGGGGGACAAACCTGGGATACCAGGAGTAAATGCGCTCCACTTTATTGGCACTGGACACCATAATTAATTGGGCAGTAAAGTAGTGCCACAGACTGTTTGAGAACGATCCCAATTGGTTGATCACAATCATTATACGGAAGACCTTACACTCTGAGAACAAAACCTGCTGTATCGAGAATATAGATTCCTGTTCAGTGATAAAAATTAGTGGATATTTTAGCTGACGAACTACTTATTTTCATGTATGAATAGAATAATCGACAGTCAAACATTTCTAGATCGATCCAACATTATTTGAGAGATGAACGTAGTATCAATAGCATTACTTCTCCTGGTATTCCGATTATTATTCCTGATATTCCTGGTATCATACACTAATCGCGACGGACATCAGTCTGAGAACGTCACCTGTTGGTATATAGTCAACCCCTTTACCGACAACCTTGCCGGCTGAGAAGATAAATCGCCGTATCGAGAGTATATCTTCGTGTTTAAGGAAACACATTTGTTTACATTTTATTGACGTTTCATTAAATTCATGTATGGATTGTAATATCGATGGTCAAACCTATCGAGAACGTTGACGCCATCCTTTCGAATAAACGTCTACGTCAATAGCATCACCTACGATGTATTACCGAGAATCAGACCATGTATTCCGGTAGTAATCCCACTGAACACTATTGGGAATAGTCGCCTTATTTCAAGGTATGGATATTCAACTAGATATTCAAGCCGTTGGAGAACGTTACTACTTGTAATAGATTCACACATTTGCCGACAGCATTACCTTCCGAGAAGCCAACCCAGCTGTAGCGAGAATAGAAAATCGAGTTCGGAGGAACAAATTACTATACATATTAGTGACGGGCACCTTAATTTCATGTATGAATTGGAAGGTCGAGAGGCAAGCCGTTGGTGAACGTTACCAACTTTTTTGAGTGTGGCAAA
>NIJG01000541.1:54080-67424 GCA_002201625.1 Euglossa dilemma
AATAGACAACTTATTTTACGGTTTGAATATTAAAGAAGAGACTCAATCCGTTGTTGAACATAACCAATTGCTATATCGTCATACACTTTATCGCATGCCGTTCCCTCCGAGAACACATCCCGCTGTAGCGGAGTGTCCTGCTGAATGTTCCCGGAAACATATTAATACACATTTTAACAAACGTAAACCACATTTTCGTGTATACAGATATGCACCGAGCGCCAAAGCGTTCGAGAACGTTTCCACCTTCTTAGAGATTCGAATGGCTAACTTGTCAGCTTCAGGTATCCTATGATTCATAATGCCAAAGCAGATATTCCGGCAGTAAATGCGATGTACGTTATTGGCAATAGACACCTTGGTTCACGGTTTGAATATTAAAGGAGAGCGACAAAACGCTTGAGAGCGTTACGAAGTGGTAAAATGTCAATTCATTTAACGGATACCTTGCCTTCCGATAGCCTAAAGCGCTGAATCGAGAGTATAACTATGTCTTCAGAGATACAAAATTAGTATTCATTGTAGCGACGGACACCTTAATTTCATGTATGAATTAGAAGATCGGTTCGAGAATGTTACCATCTCATTTGACTACTGCACAGCGAAGCCCATAGCTTCGTCCATAATGTTATTCCGCGAGAGAAATAAGGTATCCCGGGAGCAAATCCGCTGTAGAGTATTGGCGATAGGTACCTTAACTCTCGATATGAATATTAAAGTGCAGACTCGAGCCGTTGTAGAACATTACCTATTGGGATAGGGTCAAAATTTTTACTGAAGGCCTCACCATCTGAGAACCAAACCGGCAGTATGGACTTTCATGCATACTGTTCATGGAAACACATTAGTAGACATAATCGCAGACGGAGACCACATTTTCATGGATAAATATAAAAGTCGAGAGTCAAATCGTTCGATAACGTTTCCAGCTTGATTGAGACTTGAACAGTTAAGTCAATTGCTTATCCTATCCTGAGAATCCGAGAGTCAAACCAGGTAGTCCAAGTGTAAGTTCGCTGAATAGTATTGATAATAGACACCTTAACTCGCGGTATGAATATTATAGCAGGCCGTCAATCCGTTGTACAACAATACATATAGGCGTAGGGTCAAACTTCATACAGAATACCTTACCATCCAAAAATCTAACCCGCTGTATCGAGAGTATAACTTCGTGCTCAGAGGATCAAATTTGTCAATATTTTAGTGATGGGGACCTTATATTCAAGTATGAATACGAAGATCGAGCGTCAAGCTGCTCGTCAACGTTGCCACTTTCTGTGAGGGACGAATGGCTGCGTCAATAGCTTCACCTACCCTGCGATTCCGAGAGCCAAACTAGGTATTCAAGGAGTAAAGGCGCTGGACAGTATTGCCAATAAACACCTTAATTCATGGTTCGAACATTATAATACAGCGATAAACCGTTTCTGATCATTTCCAATTGTTATTAAGTCAAACGTTTTACTGGTGACCTTACAGACCGAAAGCCTAACGCGCTGTATCGAGAGAATGATAAGGTGCTCAGAGAATGTAGTTAGTACACATTTTTNCTCACGGTATTATCGTAACAGTGCAAGGTCCATCCGTCACAGAACATTACCAATTGTTATAGAGTCATTCTCTCTGCCGAATACATAACCATCCTCGAACCTAACCCGCAGCAGCGAGTGTCATGCTTATTGCTCATGGAAACAGATTAGTGGACCATATAGCACACCTTATTTTCATATATGGATTCGACGATCGTGTGTCAAACCGCTAGATACCTTTACCACCTTCCCTGAGATTCGAACTGCTGAGTCAATCTTTTCACCTATCCTGTGGTTCCAACATTCGCACAAGGTACATCAGGAGACAATCTGCTGCACACTATTGGCAATAGTCACTTTAATTCACGGATTCAAAATTAAAATAGAGGTTTAAACCGGTTAAGAAAGTTTCCAGATGGTATAATGTCAAACGCTTTACCGAAAATCTCACCATCCGAGAACCGAATCCGCCCTATCGAGTGCAGATCATCGTGATCAGTAAAACAAGTTAGAAAACATTTTAGTGGTGGGCACCGAATCCTCATGTAGGGTTTAGAAGGTACAGTATCGACCCATTCGAGAACGTTACAACCTTCTTTGGAGGTCGCACATCTAAGTCCGTAGCTTCACCTATCCAGTGATTCGGGGCGACAAACCAGATATTCCGGGAGCAAATGCGCTGAATAGTTTCGGCAATAGACACCCTAATTCGCGGAATGAATATTAAAATAGAGCGATACACCGTGTGAGAGCGTTACAATTGCCGTAAAGTCAAACATTTTTCCGCATGCCTTACCGCCCGAGAAGCTAACCCGCCGTATTGAGGGTATAGCTTCCATGATTATTGAAACACATTAGTATACAGTTTAGTGACGTCCACCGTTATTTCATCTATGAATTAGAATATCTAGGTTCCAACCGTTCGAGAAGGTTACCGCCGTCTTTGATATTCGAACGGATAAGTCAGTGATTTCTCCTGTCCCATGATTCCGAAAGACAAAACAGCCATTACGGCAGTCAATGAACTGTACACTGTTAGCGATGGACACCCTAATTCACGGTCTGAATACTTAGGAACACAGTCTGTCCTTTGTAGAACGTTACCCATTGGTGTAATGTCAGAAGTTTTACCGAAGACCTTATCCTCCTAGAACCTAACCCGCTGGACCGAGATATAGTATACATTTATTTTTACTTTTATTGTTATTAGTATACATTTTAGTGACGGCCATCTTAATTTCATGAATCAATTAGAAGATCGACGGTCGAACCGTTGGAGAACGTTACCAATTTGTACAGAGTCAAACGCTTCATCGAAGACCTTCCTCACCGTAAACCTAGCCCGCTGTACCGAGAGTATTGCAGTGTGTAGAAAGGAACGAATTGGCATACGTTTTAGTGACGGTCAACTTTACTTCATGCATGAATTAGAAGATCGAGGGTCAAAGAGCTCGAGAACGTTTCCACCATATTCCAGTGTCGAACGGCTTAGTTAAAAGCTTGATACATCCTCTGATTCCGAGTTTCAAACCAGGTTCCCCGGGACTGGACACGCAGTACAGTATTGGAATTACACACGCTGTAGCACGATTGTAAATATTAAAGATCAGAGTCAAATCATTGTAGGGCGGTACCTATTGCTACACAATCAGCTTTTACCGAAGGCCTTACCTCCCGAGAACCTATCCCGCTGTATAGGGAGTTTAACTTCGTGTTCAAGGAAACCAATTAGTATATATTTCAGTGACTGCACTCTTAATTTCATTTTCGAATTTGAAGATCGAATGTCAAACCGTTCGAGAAAGTTACCAACTTCCTTGCGAGTGGAACGGCTAAGTCAATAACGTCACCTACCATGTTATTCCGAGGGTTAGTCCAGGTATTCCGGGAGTAAATCCGGTCTATAGAAATCCAAGATGACACCTTAATTCTCGGCTCGAATGTTAAAGTGCAGCGTCAATCCGTTGAAGAGTTTCACCTATTCGTAGGATCAAACTTTTTACAGAAAGCCTTACCATCCGAGAATCTAAACCGCCGTATAAAGAGTATAACATTGTGTTCAGAGAAACAGATTAGTATACATCGTAGTGTCGCGCACCTCAATTAATGGCATGATTTAGAATTTCGATGGACAATTCGTTCGCGAACTATACCACCATCCTTGAGATTCGATCGCCTAAGCTTCACCTCTCCAGTGAGTCCGAGATTCGAACCAGGTGCACCTGGAGTATATCCGCTGAACAGTATTAGCAGTGGAACCCCCAATGCACGGTTTCAATATTATAGTATAGTGCACAACCGTTTGAGAACGATACCAATTTGCATAAAGTCTAACGTTTTACTGGGGACCGTACCTCCAATAGCCTAATGCGCTGTATAGAGAGTGTAACATGGAGTTCTGAGGGAGAAATTGGTACACATTTTAGTGACGGGCACCGAAATTTCATGTATGAATATGACGATCGAGCGACATACCGTTGGAGAACGTTACAACCTTTTTTGAGTGTCGCTGAGCTGAGATAATGCCATCACCCAACCTGTGATTCCGAGTGCCAAACCAGGTATTTAGGGAGTAAATGCGCTAAACAGTATAGGCAGTTGACACCACAATTCACGGCTCGAATATTAAGGTATAGCGTCTAACCGTTGTAGAACCTCACCCATTCGTATGGAACCAAACTTTTTCCGAAGGCCTTACCTTCCGAGAATAATAAACGGCTGTACGGAGTGCCATGCTTAGTGTACAGGGATAAGAATTAGTAGACATTTTAGCAGCAGACGCTTTACTTTAATGAGCGTATAGCAAAATCGAGAGTCAATCCGTTCGGTAACTTTACCACATTCTGTGAGGTTCAAACTGCGAAGTCAATAGCTTCACCAATCTTATATTTCAGAGAATCAAACCATGCATTTGTGGAGTAAATCCACAGAACAGTATTGGCAATAGACACCTTATTCCACGGTAAAGATATTAAAGTACAGATTCAATCCCATGGAGAGCGTTACTGCTTGGAATAGTGTCAAACTTTTGTCCGGATACCCTGCCTACCGAGAACTGCCTACCGAGAGTCTAACTTCATGTTCACCTAGACAAATAAGTGGGCATTGTAGCAGATAGGACCACTTAATTCCATGTATGAATAAACAGATTGAGAGTCATACCGTGCGAGAACGTTACCGACTTTCATGAAAGCCGCACAGCTTGGTTATGAGCTCCATGTATTCTTTGATTCCGAGACTCCAACCAGGCATTCCTGGAGTAAATCCGCTGATGAGTGTTGCCAACAGACACCATAATTCTCGGCATAAATACTAAAATACATAGTCAAACATTGTAGAACGTTACCTATTTGTATAGGGTCAAACATTTTACCGAAGCCCATAACTTCCGAGAAGCCCAAATCGGTGAATGGTGTGCTGTGCATAGTGTGCATGGAAACGCATTGGAAGACATTTTAGCAGACGGTCACGTCATATTCATGTATGAATATGAGGATTGAGCGTCATACCGTTGGATAACGTTACAACCTTTTTTTAGCGTCGCTCAGCGGAGACAATGCCATCACACAACCTGTGATTACGAGTGCCAAACCAGGTATCTCGGGAGTAAATCCGCTGAATAGTACTGGCAATGGACACCTTAATGCATAGTTTGAATATTAAAATCGAGCGTCAAACTGTTCGAGAACGTTTCCACCGCCTGTGAAAGGCGAACAGCTATTTCAATAGCTTCATATATCCTGCGATTTCGAAAGTAAAACGAGATATTCCCGCAGTAAATGGGCTGTACAGTATTGGCAATAGATACCTTAATTCTAGGGGTGAATATTAAAATAGAGCGTCACACCTTGCGAGACCGTTACTAATTGCTATAAAGTTAAACGTTTTTCCGATTGCTTTACACTCCGAAAATCTAACTCGCCGTATCGAGAGTATTACACAGTGTTCAGAGAAAGAAATTAGTGTTCATTTCTGTGACGGGAGCCATGGTTTCATGTATGAATAATGAGATTGATGATCAAGCCGCTCGGTAACGCTACCACCTTCTATGAGAATCGAACAGCGACGTCAATAGCCTCACCTATCCTCTGATTCCAGAAGCTAAACCAGGTTTGGGTCTCGGAAGGTAAGGCCTTCAGTAGAGCGTCTGACTTTATACCAATTGATAACACTGTAAAACGGTTTGACACTCTACTTTAATACTCAAACCGTGCATTAAGGTGTCCACTGCCAATACTGTAGAGTGCATTTACTCGCGGGATATCTCGTTTGATTCTCGGAATCACAGGACAAGTGACGCAATAGACTCAGCCGACCGAATCTGAAAGTGGGTTGTATCGTTCTCAAACTCTTTGACACTCGACCCTCTAATTCATACATGAAGTTAAGATGACGTCACGAATATGTGTAATAATTTTTTTCCTGGGCACGAACTGATACTCTCGATGCAGCGGGATAGGATCTCGGAGCGTGAGAACTTCGGTAAAAAGTATGACTATGTACCAAGAGGTAACTTTCTACAACGGTTTCACTCCATCCCTTAATATTAATACTGTGAATGAAGGTGTCAGTTGTCAATACTGTAGAGATAATTTACTACAGGAATACCTGGTTAGAACATCCTAATCAAAGGATAGGTGAAGCTATTGATTTGACAGTTCGAGTCGCAGTCAAGGTGGTAACGATCTCGAACGGTGTGGCACGCTATATTCTAATTCATATTCAAGATTAAGGTGTGCTTTTGCTGTAAATGTCTACCCATTTGTTGCCGTGAGGACTAAGCAAGACACCCGCTGCAGCGGGTTAGGATTTAGGATGGTTATGTATTCGGTAAATAGAATGACTTTACCAATAGGTAATGTTCCTCGACAAATTGACCTTCTTCTATAATATTCATACCTTGAATTTGTCTACTGCCAATACCATTGAGCGCATTTACTGCAGGGATACCTTGTTTTAAATTCGGAATCACAGTATGGGTTATGATATTGCTTGAGCCATTCGACCCACATACTGAGTGGAAACGTTCTCGAACAATTAGATCCTTGATCTTCTGATGCATACATGAAGCTACGGTGCCCATCACTATAATTTATAATAATTTGTTTCTCTGAATACGAAGTTATAGTCTCGATACTGGGGGATAGGTAATCCGAAGGTTAGGCATTCGGTAAAATGTTTGACTGTATACCCATAGGTAACGTTCTACATCGGATTATCTCTCTACTTTTATGATCAAGCCGTGACACAAGGTTTCGAGTGCCAATAGAGATCAGCGGATTTGCTCCCGGAATTCATAGTTCGACTCTTGGAATCATAGGATACATGAAGCTATTGATGTATCTGTGCCACTCTAAAACGAGGTGGTTACTTTCTCGATCGGTTTGTCCCTTGATCTGCTATTTCGTGCACGAAATTAAGGTGTCCGTCACTATAGAGCAAATCAATGTATTTCTCGGAACACGGTGATATACTCCCAATACCGGGTGTTTGGTTCGCGGAGAGTAAGGTCTCCTGTAATACGGCTCAATTTATTCCAATTTGAAATGTTCGCTAACAGATTGACTATGTACTTTAACCTTTATCCTGTGGATTAAGGTGTGCATTGCCAATACGGTACTACGGATATACTCCCGGAACACCTGATTTGACTCTCGAAACCACATGATCGGTGAAGCTACTTACATGGCCAGTTGAATCTCATAGGTGCTGGTAGAGCTCTCGAACGGTTTGACTCTCGAGTTTTGTATGCATGCATTAAAGTATGGTACGCGTCACTGAAATGAGAACTAATTTCTATTTTTGAACACGTAGTTATTCCGTCGATGAAGCCGGAGAGGTTCGCTCATGGCATGGACTTCTGAAAAACGTTTAACTCTTTACCAATTGGGCACAATCTTCAACGGTTTGTTGTACGGTTTGCTGTACTTTAACAATCGAACCGTAAATTAAGGTGTCAATTGCCAAAACTGTTCAGTGGACTTACTCCAGGGATAACTGGTTTGACACTCCGAAATACAGGATAGCTGAAGCTATTGATTTAGCCGTTCGTCTCTCACAGAAGGTGGTATCGATCTCTAACCGTTTGTCGCACGATCGTCTAATTCATACATGAAATCTAGGTGCCCGTCACTAAAACGTTTACAAATTTCTTCCCATGAGCACGAAGCTATACTCTGGATATAATGCGATAAGCTTTCGGAAGTTAAGGCCTTCTACAATGAGTTTGACTATATATCTGTACGTAACGTTCATCCCCGGTTTGTCTCTCTACCGTACTATTCATACATCGAATTGAGGTGTCCATGGCCAAAACTGTTCAGCGTATTTACTCCCGGAATACGTGGCTTGACTCTTGGAATCACAGGACAGGTGAACCTACTGACTTAGCCGTTCTTATCGCAAAGAAGGTGGTAACGGTACCGAATGGTTTGGTAATCGACATTCTAATTCATACATGAATTTATGGTGCCGTCACTAAACAGTATACAGATGTGTTTCTCTAAACACCAAGTTATACTCTCGAGATGACGGGTTGGCTTCACGGACGGTAAGGCATTCGGTAAAACGTTCGACTTTATAGGAACTGGTAACGTTGTCAAAGGGTTTATCGCTCTACTTTAATATTCCAAACGCGAATTAAGGTGTCTATTGCAGAAACTCTTCAGCGGAAACTCTCCCGGAATACCGGGTTTGGCTCTCCGAACTACAGAATTGGTGAAACTGTTGACGTAGCCGTCCGTCGTTCAAAGCAGGTGGTATCGTTCTGGATCGGTTTGACCCTTGATCTTCTAACTCATGCATAACGTTACGGTGCCCGCCACTGAAATGAATATGAACTTCCTTCTATGACCACAAATCTATAATCTCGATGAGGCTGGTGTGATCCGCGGAATATGAGGCCATTGTTGAAGCGTTAGACTTTATAGCAGTTGTTAACGCTCTCAAACGGTTTGATGCTCTACTTTAATATACACGCCGTGCATTAAGGAGACTAATGCCATCAATGTACAGCGAATTTACTCCTGGAATCCCCGTCTTGACTCTTGAAACCATAAATATAGGTGAAGCTCTTGACTCAACCGTTCGACAGTAGGAGAAGATGGTAACTATCTCGAAAGATTTGACCATTGATCCTTTGATTCATAGATGAAGTTAAGTTGCCCGTCGCTAAAATTTATACTCCATTGCTACTCTGAACACGAAGATGTACACTCGATGCGGCAGGATTGATTGACCGATGGTATGGTACCCGGAAAAAGAAGGAAACTAAACCAATATGAAACTTTCTACAATGGTTAGACATTCCGCCT
Organism: Euglossa dilemma; assembly: GCA_002201625.1. NCBI lineage: Eukaryota > Metazoa > Arthropoda > Insecta > Hymenoptera > Apidae > Euglossa > Euglossa dilemma. The sequence continues at coordinate 62,926 of NIJG01000541.1, forward strand.
CAATATTCAAACCGCGAATTAAGGTGCACATCGCGAATTCTGTTCAGCGTATTTACTTCAGGAATACCTGGTACGACACTCCAAAACTCAGGATTGGTGAAGCTATTAACCCAGCTGTTCGACTCCCAATTCGGGGAGTAACGTTCTCCAAATGCTTGTCCCTCGATCTGGGAATTCAGACATAAAGGTAAGGTGCCCGTCACTGAATTGAATTCTAATTACAGTCTCTCAATACTTATTCTCTCTTTAAAGCGGGTTAGCTTCAGGAAGGTAGGTCCATGTGTGAAAAGTTTTACTCTACAGCAATAAGTATCGTCCTACAATGATTTGTATCTGTACGTTAATATTTATGCCGTGAAATAGGGTGACTAATGCCAATATCAAACAGCAGCTTTACTCGCGGAATACCGGATTTGATTCTGGGAATCGTAGGATAGGTGCAGCTACTTAGATAGCCATTCGAACCTCATAGACGGTGGTAACTGTATCGAACGGTTTGACCCTCGATCTTCTAATTCGTACATGAAATGACGGTGGCAGTCACCAAAATCGATACTAATTTGCGGCTCTGAACCCGAAGTATTACTTTGAATACCGCGGGTTAGCTTCCCGAAAGGTAAGGCTTTCCGTAAAGCGCTTGACTTTGTAGTAACTGATAACGATCTCAATCGAAGTGACGCTCTATATTAATATTTAATTCGTGGAGTAAGGTCTCAATTGCCGATACTGATCTGGGGATATGCTCCCGGGATATCTGGTATGCCTCTCGGAATCACAGAATACGTGAAGCTATTGTTTAAGCCATTCGTCTCTCAAAAAAGGTGAGAACGTTCTCGAACGGTTTGACACTCGATCATGAAATCATACATGCAACTAAGCTGCCCGTAACTGAAATGTGTACTGATATGTTTCTCTGAACACAAAGTTATACACTCGACGAAGCGGGTGAGGTGCGCGGAAGGTAAGGTCTCCGGTAAAGCGTTTAGACTTTTTAGCAATAGGTAACGTTCTCAAACGGAGTGACGCTCTATTTTAATATTCTTACCGTGCATAATATTGTCCATTTCCAATACTGTGCAGCGGATTGTCTCGTGATATACCTAGTGTGCCACATGGAATCACGTGCTATGTAGAGCTATTGACTCAGCCGTTCGCCTCTCAAAGACGGTCGTAACGTTCTGGAGCGGTTTGGCCATCGATCTTGAAATCCATACATGATCTTAAGATTACGACACGAAAATTTACTCCAGTGTGTTTCTCAAACCACGAAGTAATACTCTCGATACGGCGGGTTAGCTTCTCTGACGGTAAGTCATGCTGTAAAGCGCTTGACTCTATAGAAATAGGTATGATTCTACAACAGCTTGACGGTCTGCTTTAATATTCATACCGTGGATTATAGTGTCCATTGCCAATACTGATACGCGGGATGACTCTGGAATTACCAGGCATGACTCTCGGAAACACAGGATATGTGAAGCTATTCATTTAGCTGTTGGAATATCATAGAAGGCGGTAACGGCCTCGAACGGTTTGACACTCGATCTTCTCATTCATAATGGAATTATGGTCCCTATCACAAAAATGTTTACTAATCCGATCCTCTGAACACGAAGCTAAGATAAGGTATTCGATAGAAGGAATGACTTTTTTACCAATTGGATATGTACACCAAAGGATTGACTCTCTAATCTAATATTCAAACCGGGAAGCAAGTAGTCTATTGCCAATGCAGTACAGCGGATTTATTCCTGGAACACAAGGCTTAACTCTCGGAATCGCAGGATACGTGAAACTATTGACTTGCCCGTTCGACTCTCAAAGTGGGTGGTAACGATCACGAGAAGTTTGACACCCGACCTTCTAATTCGTACCTGAAGTTAATCTGCTCGTCACGTCACTAAAATGTATATCGATTCGTTCTTCTGAACACGATGTTCTACTCTCGAAACAGCTGGTTAGTTTTTCAGAGGGTAAGATCTACGCTAAATCGTTTGACTTTATTCTACTTGGTAGCTTTCCAAACGAATTTACGCTCTACTTTAACATTTAAACTGTGAATAAAGGTGTCCATGGCCAATAGTGTTTAGCGCATGTACCCCTGGAACACCAGGCTTGACACTCGGTATCACAACAATAGGTAATGCTATTGACTCAGCCGTTCAATGCTCAAAGGAAGTGGGAACGACATGGAAAAGTTTGACCCTCGGTCTTCTAATTCAGGCATAAAAATAAGGTGTCCGCCACAGAAATTTCTTCTAATTTCTTTCGGTGTGCACTAAGCATGACACTCGCTGCAGCGGGTTAGGTTCATGAAAGGTAAGACCTTCTGTAAAGCGTTTGACCTTATAGCAATTGGTATCGTTCTACAACGAGTTGACTGTGTACATTAATATTCGAGCCGTAAATTGTGGTACGTACTGCCTACACTGTCTAGCGCATTTACTCCTGTAATACCTGGCTTGACACACGGAATTACAACTATAGGTGATGCTATTGACTCATCCGTTCGACTCTCAAGCAAGGTGCTAACGTTCTCCAGTGGTCTGACACTAGATCCTCTTTTTCAAATACGAAATTAAGGTTCCGATACTAAGCTGTGTGATAGTTTCCTTCGCTGAACACGAAGTCACACACTCGATACAGCAGGTGATGTTCTCAGAGGGAAAGGCCTGCTGTAAAAAGACTGATCCTATACCAGTAGCTAGCGATCAATAACGCTTCGTCCCTGCACTTTAATATTGATCCGGTGATTTATGGTGTCTATTGCCAATACTGAATTGGGGATTTACTTCCTTAGTACTTGGTTTCACTCTTGGAATCACAGAATAGCTGAAGCTTTTGACTTAGCCATTTGATTCTCAAAAAAGGTGATTACCTTCTGGAACGGTTTGACTCTCGACTTCGGTATTAATACTTGAAATTGTGGTGAGTGTCTGCTACCATGCCTACTAATTTGTTTCAGTGAAAATTAAGCAAGGCACACACTACAGCGGGTGAGGTTCTCGGAAGGTGTGGCATTCAGTAAAAAGAATGAATTTACATCAATTTTTATTTTTCTTGCACGGTTTGGCTCTCTACATTCTCATTTATGCCGTGAATTAAGGGGTCCTTTGTCTGTCCTGTTAAGGGCGTTTCCTCTCTGGAATATCTTGCTCGGTCCTCGGAATCACAGGACGGATGAATCTATTGGCTTAGCCAATATATTCGACCTACAATGAAGGTGGTTACGTCCTGGAACGATTCGACCCTGGATCTTCTCATTTATAATGAAATTAATGTCCCTGTAACTAAGATGTTTACAAATTTGGTCCTCTGAAGATGAAGCTTTAAGTTAACATCTCGGAATGATAGGTATACAGACGAAGGAATCACTTTATACCAATTTGTAATAGTCGCCGACGGCATGACACCCTACATGAATGTTCGTGAAGCGAATTAAGGTGTCGATTGCCAATACTCTTCAGGACATTGACTCCTGATGTACTTGATTTGATTATCGTAATCACAGGAGATATGAAACTATCGACTTAGCCGTTCGACTCCCAAAGAAGGTGGGAACGTTCTCGCACGGTTTGACTCCCGATTATTCTATTCATACATGGAAATAAGGTGTCCGTCTGTTAAAATGTCTACTGGTTCGTTCCTGTGAAAGCGATGCAAGACAATCGCTGCAGCGGCTTGTGCTTGTGAGTGTAAGTTGTAGGTAAAAGCGAATGGCTTCATACCAATTTGTAGTGTTCTCCCACGGTTTGACTCTACCTTATTATTCATTCCGCAGATTGAGGTGACCATTGCCAAATCTGTTCTGCGTATTTACTCCCGGAATACATGGTTTGGCTCTTGGAACCACAGAATAGATCGAGCCATTCACTTAGCCTTGGACTCCCAAAGAAGATGGTATAGTTTTCTACCGGTTGGACTCACGATTTTGCTATTTATACATGACAATGTGGTACGCGTGTGATAACATGTCTACCAATTTATTTCTTTCAACATTAAGCAAGACACTCGCTGCAGCAAGATTAGTTCTCGGGAGGTAATGTATTCGGTATGAAGAATGACTTTACACGAGTAGGTAACGTTCCTGAACGGTTTGACCCCCGACCTTGCAATTCATACATGAAATTAAACTGCCAGTCACTAAATGGTTTACTAATTTGCTTTTCTGAACACGGAGTAGTGCTGTCGGTGAAGCGGGTGAGATTCGCGGAACGAAAGGCCTTCGATAAAGCGTTTGACTTTATACTAATTGGTAACGCTCTCAATCGGTTTGACTCTCTACTTTAATATTTAATCCGTGAATTAAAGCGGCTATTGCACATGCCGTTCATCGGATTTACTACCCGAGTACGGGGTTTGACTCTAGGAATCGCAGGATAGGTAAAGCTTTTGACATTGACCTTCGTGTCCCACAGAAGGTGCTATCATTTTGGAACGATTTGCCCATCGATCCTCTAATTCATACATGAAATTATGATGCCCGTCACTAAAATATA
>NIJG01000541.1:87072-98127 GCA_002201625.1 Euglossa dilemma
GGAACCTACCCATCTGTATCGAGAGTATGATCTCGTGTTCAGAGATACGAACTAGTATTCATTTTATTGTCTGGACCCTTAATTTGCTATATGACCATGAAGATCGAGTGCCAAACGTTCGAGAATGATTCCACATCTTTTGATAGCCAAAAAGCTTTGCGGATAGTTTCACCGGACCTATGATTGCGAGAGCCCAGGCAGACATTCTTGGAGTAAATCAGCTGTACACTGTTGCCGCATGAAGACCTTATTTCAGGGTTTCAATATTAACGTTGGGCTTCAAACTGTTTGAGAACGTTTCGAATTAGTACAAGGAAAAACATTTTACAGCAGACTTTAGTCTCCGCGCACCTAGCCCGCTGTACAGGGAGAATAACCTCGTGTTCAGAGATGCAAATTAGTATACGTTTTAGTGGCGTTCACCTTAATTGCAAGCACGAATTAGAGCATCGGGAGGCAAACTGGCCCAGAACGGTACCAATATCTTTATGAGTCGCGCAGGTAAGCCAATAGCCTCACCAATCCTGTAATTCCCATAGTCAATCCAGGTATTCCGGGAGTCATTCCAATGATCATTAAGGTCAATAGGCGCCTTAATTCCCGGCTTGATTGTTACGGTGGAGCGTCAAACCGTTTGTGGACGTTACCTATTTCTATAAAGCCAAATTTTTTTACCGAAGGCCATACCTTTCGAGAGCTGCAACCGCTGTACCTAGAGTATAATTTTATGACTTGAATAACAAATGGGTAGATATTTTAGCTACTGTCACCGTAATTTCATGTATGAAATAGATGATCGATGGTCAAACCGTTTGGAAACGTTACTACCTTCTTTAAGAGTCTATCAGGTTAGTCAATAGATTTACCTACCTTGTATCTCCGCGAATCGAACCAGGTATTCCGAGGGCACATGCGCTGAACAGAATTTGCAATTGACACCCTATTTCACGATACAGGTATCAAATTACAAAGTCAAACAGTTGTAGAACGTAACATAATTGAATACAGTCATCTCTGTTACAGGTTGCCTATATTTCCGCGAAGCTACCACGCTGTATCGAGAGTAAGACTTGGTGTTCAAGGAAGCAAATTAGCACACATTACAGTGACGGCACCTCAAATTAGTGTATGAGTAGCAAAATCGAGAGTCAAACTGTTCGAGAACATTACGACAAACCTTTAGAATCGAACAGCTAGTTCAGTAGCTTCACTAATACAGCGATGCGGAGATTAAGACCAGGTATTCCGTGAGTAATACGCTGAGAAGTAGTGGCAATAATAACCCTATATCAAGGTATAAGTATTTATCAACAAATTCAAACCGTCGTAGAACGCTACATACTGGTACAGAGTCAAACGATTTACTGAAGGCCTTACACTCCAAAAACATAACCTAGTGTTTCGAGGATATAACATCGTGCTCGCAGGAGCAAGTTAGCAAACATTTTAGTGACGGGCACTTTAATCTCATGTATGAATTAACAGATCGAGTGTCAACCCGTTCGAGAACGTTACCACCTTCCTTGAAAGTGGAAGGGATAAGTCAATAGCTCCATATTTCGAGAGTCAAACTAGGTAATCCGAGAATAAATCAGCAGAAGATTATTGCCAATAGAAACCGTAATTCGCGGAGTGAATATTTGAATAGAGCGTCACACCGGGTGAGAACGTTACTAATTGCTGTAAATTTTACCGTTTTGACGAATGACATGCCGTCCATCAAGCTATCATGCCATATGGAGAGATTAGATCCGTGTTTAGGGAAAGACATTAGTATACTATTTAGTTACGTCACCTTAAATTCATGAACGAATTGGAAGATAGAGTGTCAAACTGTTCGTGAACGTTGGAACCTTCTGTGATAAATGATCGGCGTAGTCAATAGCTTCATACCTCCGGCGATTCCAAGAGTCGAACCGTGTATTCCGGAAGTGAATCCACAGGACAGTATGGGCAGCAGACAACATATTCCGTGGTATAAATGTTATAGTACAGAGTCCATACGTTTGAGAACGTTACGAATTCTTATAACGTTATAATCTCATCGCATACCTTACCTTCAGAAAACGTAAGGCGCAGTACCATGGCTATAATTTCGTGCTTTGAGAAACTAATGAGTATACATTTTTGTGATGGTCACCTTTATTTCATGAATGAAATGGAATATCGAGGGTCAAACCGATCGGGAAAGTGACCACCGACTTTGGGATTCCTAAGGCTATGTCAGTAGCCTCATCTTTCCTGAGATTCCTAGAGTCAAACCAGGTATTCCGAGAGTAAATCCTCTTTACAGAATCGGCAACGAAAACTCTACTTCCCGCAGTAAATATTAAAGTACACTGTGAAACCGTGGTAGCACGTTTCCTATTGGTATGGGGTCAATCTTCTAGCCGTACGCCTTACCATCGGAGAAGCTAACCCGCTTTTTCAAGAGCATAACTTCGTATTCAGAGGAGCAATATAGTAAACACTTCAGTGACGTCTACCACCATTTCAACCATGCATTACGAGATCGACAGTCAAACCCTTTGAGAGCATTACCACCTTCTTTGGCGATCGAACGACTAAGTCATGAGGTGCACATCTTTCATGATTCCGAGAGTCAAATGAGGCATTCCAGGAGTAAATCCGCTGAACAGTATTGACAGTAGACATCCCAATTCACGATATGAATCTTAAAGTGGAGCGTCACATCGCGTGAGAACGTTACAATTGCTATAACGTCAAACAATTATCCTAATGCATTACGGTCCGAGAAGCTAACCCGCAATATCGGGAGTATAACATCGTGTTCTGAGATGGAAATTAGTCTACATGTCTGTGACGGGTGCCATAATTTCATATATGAGTTAGAAGATCGAGTGACAATCCGTGCGAGAACGTTACAACATGCCGTGTGAGACGAACGGCTCAGTCAATAGCTTCAACTATATAATGATTCGGAGGGTCAAACCAAGTACTGCTGGAGTAAATCCGCTGCACATTTTTGCCAGTTGACACCTTAATTCACGGTCTGAATATTAATGATGTGCGCCGAACTGCTTTAGAGCGTTTCCAATTGGACTAGAGTCAAACAATTTACCGGAGGTGCTGACATCAGCAAACCTCACTCGCTTCATCGAGATTATAGCTTCGTGGTCATAAAAGGAAATTACTATTCATTTCATTGCCCAGCACCTTAATTTCATCTATGAATAAACAGATCAGAGGGCCAAACCGCTCGGGAACGTTACCACCTTCTGTGACAGACGAACGGTTAAGTCAATATCTTCACCTATCCTGTGATTCCGTGTGTTAAACCAGGTATTCTGGGAGTAAACCCGTTGAACTGTATTGGCACCGTAATTCTCGATTTGCATAATTTAATATAGAGCGTCAAACCATTTTAGAACGTAACCAATTGCTATTAATTCAAAAGTTTTACCGAAGGCCTTACTCTACGAAAAACTAACCCGTAGCTTCGAGAGTATATATTCGTGTTCAAAGAATCAAATTACTAATCGTTTCAGAGACTAGCTCGTTAATTTCATTTATGAGTTAGAAGATGGAGTGTCAAACCGTTCGAGAACGTTACCAGCTTCTTCGAGAGTCGAACGTATAAGTCATTAGCTCGACCTATCCTGTGATTCCGAGAGAAAAACGAGGTAATCCGAGAGATAACCCGCTGACGATTCTTGGCAATAGGCACCGTCATTCGCGGTTTGAATAATAAATATAAAAAGCGTCAAACCGTTTGAGGACGTTACCAATTGATATTAATTCAAATGTTTTTCCGAAGACCTCACCCTCTGAGAACATAACTCACTGTATCCACAGTAGAACTTCGTGATCAGAGGTATAAACGAGTATTCATTTCAGTGACGGGCACCTTATCTTCATGTATGAGTTTCAAAATCGAGTGTCATACAGTTCGAAAATATTACCACCGTCTGTCAGATTCAGACGGCAAAGTCAATAGCTACACCTATCCTGTCAGTCCGAGAGGCAAACCTGGCATTCCTGGAGTAAATCCGCTGAAGAGTATAGGCAATGGACATCTGAATTCACTGTTTGATTGGTAAGGTAGAGCGTCAAACCGTTGCAGAACGTTACCTATTCGTATAAAGTCATTCTTTTTACCGAACACCTTGCCTTCCGTGAACCTGTCGCGCTGTAGCGCGAGTCTAGCATAATGTTCACGTACACAAATTAGTAGTCATGTTAGCAGACGGACGCCACATTTTCATGTATAAATAGCAAAATGGAGTGAAAAACGGTTAGAAAACGATGCCACTATCTTTGGGAGTCGAACGGTTAAATCAATAGCTTCACCTATCATGTTATTCAGAGAGTCAAACGAGGAATTCCGGGAGTCTATCCGCTGCACTCCATTGGTAATTGACGGATTTAATATAAATGTAGGGCGTCAATCCATTTGAGAATGTTACCTATTTCTATATAGTCAAAACATTACCGAAGGCCTTACCGACCGAGAAGTAGAGCCGCTGAATCAAGAGAATAACTTTGTGTTCAGGGAAGCCAAATAGTATCTGTTTTAGTGACGGCACTTTCATTTCAGATATGAAATCGAAGGTTGAGTGTCAAACGGATCGGGAACATTACAACCTTCGTTGATAGTCGAACGGCTAAATCAATAGCTTCACCTATCCTGGGATTCCGAGCGTCAAACCAAGCATTCCATGAGCTAATCCGCTGAAACGTATTAGCAATAGATACATTAATTGACGGTTTGAATATTATAGTCGCGAATCAAGTCATTGTAGAACGTTACCGATCCGAATGGAGTAAATACTTCTACCGAAGGGCTTACCTTCCGAGAAGCCCTACACGCTGTAGGGACTGCTATGCTTCGTATTCACGGAATCAAATTGGTAGTCATTTCAATAGACGGGCACGTTTTTTCCATGAATAAACATCAAAGTCGAGAGTTAAACAGTACGAGAACGTAACCACCCTTTCTTAGAGTCTGACGGCTAAGTCAATAGCTCCACCTTTCCTGTGATTCCGAGAGTGATTCACAGTATAAATATTGAAGAATAGAGTAAAACCGTTGTTCAAGCTTACCTATTGGTACATAGTCAAATTTTTACCCACGGAGAACATAACCCGCTCTAATGAGTGTCTATCTTATTGTTCATAGAAAAAAATCAGTAGACATTTCAACAGACGGTCAGGTCTGTTACACGTATGGACAGCAAAATCGAGAGTCGAACTGTTCGAGAACGTTAGCACCTTTCTTGAGAGTTGTATTCATAAGTCAATAGCTTCACCAACCCTGTTATTCCGAGAGTGATGCCAGGAATACCGAGAGTCTATCCGCAGCATAATATTGGCTGCAGTCGCCATAATTTATGGTATAAATTGTAATATATCATATTCGTACCATCGTAGTATGTTACCTACTGGTATAGGGTCAAAAATTCTACCGGATTCCTCACCTTCCGAGAACCTGTACCGCGGCAACAAGTGTCTTGCTTAGTATTGAAGGAAACAGATTAGTAGACAGTTTAGCAGATGGACATTCTAATTGCATGTATGAATAGGAAGGTGGAGGGTCAAATCGTCCGAAAATGTTACCACCTCTTTTGACAGTCGCATGGCTAAGGCAATAGCTTCACCTTTCCTGTGATTTCGAGAGACCAATCATGTATTCCGGGAGAAAATCCGATGAACAGTACTGGCAATAGGCACCTTACTTCGCCGTATGAGTATTAAAGTAGAGAGACAAACCGTAGGAGAACTTTACCAATTGGTATGACGACAAACATCTTACCGTGCACCTAACTTTCCGCGCACGTATCCAGCTATATCGAAAGCACAACTTCTGGGTCAGAGAAGCAAATTAGTGTACATTTTAGTGACGGGGACCTTAATGTTACGTATCTATTAGAAGATCGAATATGAAATAGATCGGGAACGTTGCGCCTTCTTTGAGGGTCGAAAGGATAAGTGAATAGATTCACCTATCATGCGATTCCTAGAGTAAAACAGGTATTCCGGGAGTAGATGCGCTGTACACTATTGCCCTTATTCCATATTTCACGCTATAAATATTGAAGTGCTCAGTCAAACCGTTGTAGCACCTTTCCTAATAGCATAGAGTCAAACTTTTAGCCGAATTACTTACCTGCGGTGATTTTAACCCGCCGTATCGAGCCTATATCATCGCGATTAGTGGAACAAATTACTATAAATCTTTGTGACGGGCACCTAAATTGCAGGAATGAATTCGAAGCTCGAGTGTCAATCTGCTCGACAATGATGCATCCTTCTGCGAGGGACGAACGGCTAAGTCAGTAGCTTCGCCTATCATGATATTCATGTACAGTATTGGCATCACACACCCCAATTCACGGTATAAATATTAAAGTTGGAGGTCATTTCGACGGAGAACAATATCAAATGATATAAAGTCATACTTTTTAAAGAATACCTTGACTTCCAAGAACTAGCCCGCAGTACCGAGTGTTATGCTCAGTGCTTACGGAAACAAATTAGTTGACATTATAACAGAAGTACATCTTATTTTCATATGTGAAATAGAAGATCGAGTATCAAACTGTTCGAGAACGATACCACATTTTGAAGGGTGGAACGGCTAAGTCAATAGATTCACATATCCTGTGACTCGTAGTGTCAAACCAGTTATTCCGGGAATTAATGCCCTGTGCGCCGTTGGCAATAGACACATAAATTAGCGGTTTGAATATTAAAGATGAGCGTCAATCCCTTTAAGGCAGCAAACAGGTGGTAAATAGGCAAACGTTTTACGGAAGGCCTTACCTTCCGAAAGCATATCCCTCCGAACAGAGACTATAACATAGTGTTCCACGAAACAAATTATTACATATATTAGTGACTGGCACCACATTTTCATGCATGAATAGAAAATTCGAGGGTCAATCCGTTCGAGAACATTACCATCCTCCTTGAGAGTCGAACGGCAAAGTCAATAGCTTCAAATATCCTATGATTCGGAGAGTCAAGCCAGGTACTCCACGAGTTAATGCGCTGATCGGTACAGGCAATAGATCCCATAATCCACGGTTTGAATGTTAAAGTAGGGCGTAAATTCGTTAGGAAAGTTTCCAATTGAAATAAAGTCAATCGTTTTACCGACGACCTATCCCTCTCAAAAACTAACCCGCTGTATCGAGAGTACAACATCGTGTTCAGAGGGACGAATCAGTATACATTTTAGAGACGAGCACATTAATTTCATGTATAAATTTGATGATCGAGAGACAAGCCGTTGGACAACGTTACCAACCTTCATGAGTGTTGCAATGATAAGCAGGGAACGTCACCGATCAAGCGATACTGAGAGTTAAGCCATGAATTCCGAGAGCATATCCATCGAACAGTTTTCACAATTGACACCTTAAATCACCGTTTGAATATTAAAGTAAACCGCCAAGCCGTTCGAGTGCAGTACCAATTGGTATAAGGTCAAACGATTTAACGATGGCTTTCCCTTCCGCGACCCTCACCAGCTTCATCGAAAGTATGGCTTCGTGTTCAGAGGTTCAAATTAGTAAACATTTTAGTATCGGGGACAATAATATCATATTGAATATGAAGATCGAGGATCAAACCGTTCTAGATCGTTCCGAGCATCTTTGAGTAATCGAACGGCTATGCCAATAGCTTCACCTGTCCTGTGATTCCGATAGTAAAATCATGTATTCCGGTAGTCAATCCGGTGTACAGTATTGGTAATAGACACCTTCATTCACGGTATGAATATTAAAGTAGCAGGTCAATCCGTCGGAGAACATTACCAATTAGTATATAGTCATTCCCTTTATCGAATAAATACCTTCTTAGAACCTAACACGCTGTAGCGAGAGTCTCCCACATTGATTACAGAAATATATTGGTAGACATTTTGAAAGACGATATTTATACTGAAAAATGTGGTGTCCGTCTTAACATCATGAGTCAAAATGTTTAAGAACATTACCACCTTCCTTGAGCGTCGCACGGCAAAGTAAATCAATTGCTGCAACTACCCTGTAATTCGGAGTGTCTCGCTAGGTGATCCGCGTGTAAATCGGCTGAACAATATTGTCAATAGGCACGTTATTTCACGGCTTAAATATTAAACTAGATCGTCAAACCGTTCGAGAGCGATACCAATTGGTATAAAGACAAATGTTTTATCGATAGCCTTTTCTTCCAAGAACCACACCGGCTTCATCGAGGGTATCACATCGTGTTCAGAGAAACAAATTAGGATATATTTTTAGTGCTGGCACATTAATTGAATGTATGAATAGGAAGACCGAGGGTCAACCCGTTCGAGAACAATACGACCGTCTGTGGGAGATGAAAGACTATGTCAATAGCTTCACCCACCCCGCGATGCCGAAAGCCAAACCAGGATTTCCGTGATCGAATCCGCTGTACAGTACTTTCAATAAACACCTTAATTCACGGTATGGATATTGGATTTGAGAGTCAATACGTCGGAGAACATTACTTATTGGTATCAAGTCCTTCTTTTTGCCGGATACCATGCCTTTCATGAACCTCACCCGCTTTAGCGACAGCCACAATTTGTGCACACCGAAACAAGTTAGTGGGCATTTCAGCAGGCGGACACCTTATTCTCATGTTTGAATAAAACAATCGGGATTCTAACTGTTCGAGAACGTGACCACCTTCTCTCGACTCGAATGGCTAAGCCCACAGCTTCACCGATCCTGCCGTTGCGATAGACAAATCAGTTATGGTGGTAATCAGTCCAGTGACCGGAATTGGCAGTAGTCTCCTTAATTCACGTTTTGAATATCACTGTGAAGCGTCAAACCGTTACAGAACGTTACCTATTCGTATGAAGTCATTCGTTTTATCGAAGACCTTACTTTTCCAGAACCTAACCGGCTGTATCGAGAGTATAATTTCGAGTTCAGAGGAACAAATTAGTACACATCTTTGTGACGGGCACGATAATTGCATGTATGAATTAGATGATCGATTGTCAAACCATTGGAGAACGTTTCCACCTTTCTTGAGAATGACGCGGCTACGGCTATAGCTTCACCAATTCTGTTATTCCGATAGCCAACCTGGTATTCCTGGGGTCAATCCGCTGTACACTATTGGCAATGGACGCCATAACTGGAGGCTGGAATATTAATCTACAGAGTGAAACCGTTTGAGAGCGTTACCTGTTTGTATAAAGTCATATGTTTTGACGAAGGCCTTTTACCTTCCGCGAAATTCACCCGCTTCATCCCGCGTATAACTTCGTGTTCGAATGGAAAAATAGTATTTATTTCAGTAACGGGCAAGTTAATTCCATGTATGAATTTGACGATCAGGGGTCAAACCGTTCTGGACCGTTACCACCTTCTATGGTATACGAACAGCTAAGTCAATTGCTTTACGTAACTAGTGCTTCCGAGTGTCATAGCAGGTATTCCTGGATTATATCCCCTGAACAGTACTGGCAATAGGCACGACAATTCACGGTCTGAATATTAAGGCGGAACGTCAAACCGTTGTAGAACGCTAGCTATTGGTATAGAGTTAAACATTTTGCTCATAGCCCTCCCTATGGAGAAGCTAACTCGTCGTATCGAGAGTATAACGTCGTGACCAGAGAATGATATTGGTAATCATTTCAGTGACGTGCACCATTAACTTGACATATGAATTAGAAGTTCGACCGTCTATGCGCTCGAGAACGTTGCCACCTTCTATGATTGACGAACGGCTAAATCAGTAGCTTCACATATCCTGTTATTTCGTGAATGAAACCAGGTATTCCGGGAGAAAAACCACTGTAGACTATTGGCAATTGACATATTTATTCAAGTTATGAATACTGAAGTGCAGAGTCAAGCCGTTCTAGAACGTTACCTATTGGTGAACAGTCTAAATTCTTGCCGAAGACCATACCTTCCGAGAGTCTAACCTAGAGTATCCATTGCATAACTTCGAGTTCAGAAAATCAATGTAGCATACATCTTAGTGACCGGCACCATAATTACGTGTGTCAGTAAGAAGGTAATGCGGCAAACCGTTCGAGAACGTTATCACCTCTTCGAAAATCGCACTGCTAAGTCGATAGCTTCACCCATCCTGTGATACGGACGGACATTCCAGGTATTCCCGCAGTATGTCCGCTGAACAGTATTGGCAATGGACACCTCAGTTCACTGTTTGAATATTAAAGTACAGTGCTACTCCGTTGTAGATAGTTAACAATTTGGATACCGACATTCTTCTTCCCGAATGCCTTGTGCTCCGAGAACCTAATCCGCCGCATCGAAAGTATAACTTCGCGTTCAGTGAAACATATTAGTTTACATTTCAGGGACGGGCACTCTTATTTCACGTATGAATTAGAAGATCGAGGGATAAAAATTTCGAGAACGTTAACACCGTCATTTAGAGTCGATCGGATAACTCAATACCCATACCTATCCTGCGATTCCGAGAGTCCATCGAAGTACTCCTGGAGTAAATGCCCGTACAGTATTGGCAATAGATACTGTAGTTCAGGGTATTAATATTAAAGCAGACCGTCATACTGTTATAGGACGTTACCTATTCCTATGAAGTCAAACCATTTACCGTAGGCACTACCTTCCGAGAAGCTGACCCGCTGTGTCGTGGGTACAACTTCGTACTCAGTGAAACAAATTAGTTGACAATTTAGTGACAGACACCTTAATTTCTTGCATGAATTTGAAGATCGAGTGTCAAACCGTAGTATAATGTTATGACCTTCCTTGAGAGTGGCGCATCTATATCAAGAGCAGCGCCTGTCTCGTGATTCCGAGAGCCAAAGCACGTATTCCGGGAATAAATCGGCAGAACAGTATTGGCAATAATCGCCTTAACCCAAGGCTTCAATATAAAAGTAGAGCGTCAAGCCGTTTAAGAATGTTTCCAATTGGTATAAATTCAAAAGTTTTACTGATGACCTTATCCTCCGAAAGCCTAATGCGCTGTATCGAGAGTATGATAATGTGCTCGGAACAACAAGTCAGTACACATTTTAGGCCCGGGGTCCTTAGTTTCACGTGTGAAGTAGAAAATTGA
>NIJG01000542.1:4621-16950 GCA_002201625.1 Euglossa dilemma
CAGAATCGCAACCTAGCAAAAGTATTTAACTGACTGAAGGAAGTTGGTGTGAAGATAGAGCCTGACAAATATGCATTCCTGAAACTCAGTCTCGAATACCGAGGTCGTATCATAACTAAAGGTGGAATTAAACCAAATCCCAAGAAGATGGAATCAATAAAAAATAATTCCCAAATCCTACAAACATAAAAAAAGTAAAATCATTTCTCGGATTAGTTGCATACTATTGTAAATTCATTAAAAACTTCGCCGAAATAGCGAAACCCCGAACAATCTTAACCCAAAAGGAAACTCTCTTTCATTGGAAAGAAGATCTACAATCAGCATTTAACTTTCATTTGGAACATAAGCTATGGGAGCACCCTATGCTGCAATACCCGGATCTTAACAAGACATTTGTACTGACTACGGCTGCCAGCAACAAAGGGTTAGGAACTGTGCTCTCACAGGACGAACAACCATGGAATTTCATCTCACGTACCCTGAATTCCGCAGAAAGAAATTATACTGCGACGGGAAATGAGCTATTGGCTATAGTTTGGGCGATCAATAGGATACGTCAATACTTAATCGGAAGACACTTCATAATACAAACGGATCATCAGGCATTGAAATGGTTACATAATATCTAGTATCCTTCATCGCGACTAATGAGGTAGAGATTGAGACTTGAAGAATATGACTATGAGATCGAATATAAAAAGGAAAAGATAACGTAGCAGCAGACGGATTATCACGATTATTCCCGTCGCGAAGAGTGAAAGACGAAAAGGTAAACATCAAAATGCAAATAATAAATCCACAAGAAATAGAGGAATCTCTACCAGACGAATTTGGAAGCCCATCAACCATGACGAACATAGATGATGAAGATGAACTGCTCGAAGCATATAAAGATTCGGAAACATCATCAAGCAAGAAGCCGTTAATCAAACTGGAAGCTAACAAACATATTGAACCAAGGTATTTTACGACCGCGTGGGACCACATAACGAAAATGATTGGTTACTCAAATTACATGCACTCGTGGCTCTGCAGCAAAGCCAGAAGAACATAAAATTCGGCAATCGAGACATCAAGGGAATAGATCAATATTCAACTAACGATAAGGTACATAATGAAAGATTCTGAAGGTAAGAATCTAATATTTGCAGCGGGACGTATAAAGGAATTTAATCAAGAAGAACTCACGCAAATCCTAAAGGAATCCGACGTCCTAAAACAACATATAGGAGAGAACCGCACGATTGAACTAATCAAAAGCAAATATGATTAGAAAAACTTAGGAAAATATGTAACGGAATGCATAAGAAGCTGCAAATCCTGTCAGACCAACAAACTAACAAAGGCAAGACCAAGAAAAGAGCGAATCATCAGTGATACACCAGAAAAACCAAACGACAAAGTAGGACTGGGCATAACCAACTCCCTTCTAGATCATTACATATACATACTTTCCTCCCCAAAACACATACTAACCGAACAAGGACAGAACTTCATATGTAAATTAAAGACAGAATTTGAAAACGCGTTTAACATGAAGCATATAAAAACCACCAGCTTTCATCCACAGCCAGATGGAAGCCTCTTTATCATGAAATGATATAGAACACGCTGAAAACTAATATTGGTCAAGAACGAAATAATTGGCACGAAAAACTAAAATACGATAGACTAGCATACACCACCACGATTCATGCAGAAACAGGTTATTCGCCTTATGAATTAACTATTGGATGACGAGCCAATCTGCCTTCTGCTATAGCAATTATCTCTATATCGCTATATAATATATAGCAATTATATTATAATTTATCTAAAGACACTTTGGTAGAACTTTGGAAACAATGACATCTAGAATACTTAGAACACGCGAAAAGAATATCTGCATATAGTGAAACGAAATATATAGCTTCTCAAGGTAGTAAAATCAAACTTAAACTATATACATGCAAGGAGACTTGGAACGTTTGCGTAATGAAAGAAAAGCTAACAAACTCGATCAGGAATGGTTTGGACCGTACGTGATATTTGAAGTTACAGCCCCTAATTATGTTATATGCATATATGATAAACTAGTTGCCGTACACGGGTATAGAATCAAACCATATTATTCTAGATCCAACTAATCAAAGGAAAGGACATAACAATTAAAGTGGTAGAAAACAGCCAAATTGTAACGGAAGAAATTGAAATCGCGTGAACAGATCACACAGAAACAAAAATTACACTAATATTTAGCATAAAGGAATTAACTGACACTATGAAAGAAATATACACCACCAAACGCAACCTGAAGGGTTACTGCAAACAGCAACAAACAGACTGTGAAACTACAGACCATCAAACTAAGAAGTCAGAGGTTAATAATCTCCAACGACGATTAGAAAAACTACGAATACTGGTTCACCTTAGACCGAAAAGAGGACTTATTAACGCCATAGGTAGTATATCTAAATCATTATTTGGAACATTGGACGAAACTGACGTGACACTTATGAATGAAAATCTAGACAAACTCCATGACAAAGTGAATACATTGTCTCAAATAATACAAAGCCAAGCAGCATTAATCAGAAGTTTCATATATGATGAAGCATCACAACACGTATTAGATACGATTAATGAAGGAGATACTATGATAGGTCAAATAGGAAATAGGGAACATTTAATCGATACATTATTAGTTATAGAAAAAATTGTAGAAAAAACCTAGTCAAACCTAGCTAATAGAATCGTCGACTTTTGTCTTACGTTAACATTAAGCAAAAGGGGTATAATAGACACAATATTCATACTTTTGGATACATTTATAAGCACAATGGAGAAATTAACAACTTTCCATGATCAATTCATAGAACCAACCATACCTGGCTTTCAATCGATAATCGACATTAGCGGATTAGTTCTAGCATCTAGAGAAGGCACTTTCATGTACCAAATTATAACTCCAATATTAGAAACAGAACCATGGAATCATGTAAAATACTTCTTGTACCCAAGAAATCAGGAGAAGTATTCATGGCCCCAATTCTGAACCACGGATATGCGCTAATACGGACGTGGGCACACATAACAATGGACAACGAACAATTTCGAACACTATGTAAGGCCACCAGTATAGGATAAGTTTGTAGAAATAATCAACCGTTACGATACGGCAAAGAAGAAAATGTATGTAAATCAAAATGCAGCACGCCTACATTCAGGATAGATCACCTAACATTTATACCCATGAAAACTAATAACAAATTCATTTCAATACCCGAGAATAGTATAACAATTTCGGCCTTATATACAACACATGAAACGCTCCACCTAGAAAAACCAAGCATATTTTCAGCTAAACACCCATGCATACTTTCATATGAATATAACACAATGAAAATAGGAGAAGAACAGAAAGAAGAAATTATTAGAATAAGCAACTGCAGTATCCCATATAATTTAGACACAGAAAAATCTGGACTTATATCAAATAAAATACCCAAAGTACACAGAGACACTCCGAATTTTAACAACTACAAACACAATTTAGACCAATAAGATGAAAAAATCGACAAAATGCAAACACAATATAGACTCTCCAAACTAACCAATATGTCAGACTCTGTACTTACCAATATAGGATATTATTAGCATCAGTCACAGGTTGCTCTTTGTATAAAACAGGATTACTAATGCGCAGCATACCTACGAATTTATGTATAAAGATATGTTGTACCAATAACCAAATCACGATACCCACAGGCACTATCTCAGTAATACATGTACCCACACCAATACTACGAAGACCCAGGGTAACCATCCAAGACCTAGAAAAGGAAGAAGAATCAGTCATCCAGGTGAAACCCGAGATCATACGCTCCACAGGAGTGAAGAACAATGTAATAAGGGGGTGCGACGCCAGCCAAAATCCAGCCAACGCATCACCGGAAACCGCCCAGACAACATCCGTATTAAAATTAGCCAAAATTCAGACAACGCATTACCGGAAACCGCTCAGATATCAACCGTAGCAAAATCAGCCAAAACCAGTCAACACATCACCAGTTGCCGCCTACTCAACCAGAAAATTATAATATAAAATCCGAGCACAAAGGAATAAATCAGTCCTACATTATAACTCAAACAGAACGTTTCTACATTCCTATACCTATCCTGAAGACCAACGTCAAATATTTAAACCTGTTCAATATCTGTACTACACTTATTTTACGGAATAAGAATTAATATATGAATCCTTGTTTCTTCTAGAAAGGGTCTTATCCACCAAGGTTGACGAGCCGCCCGTTTATATTTTATTTTAATACTTGTCACGTATTTCCTCATGACAGGAATATATTCAACAACAAATTCAGCAAAATATTGACATAAGCGTGCACTCAACTAATTCCAATGTCACATTTCATAGAAAATACAATTTTTGACATTAAAAATTGTCACGTATGATAATATCGAAAATACCACAACAGCAAGTTACAGTATGTAGAGGAAGATTTAAAACTGCGAAAGAATGCATACCATACAAAATTATGGTTACAGAAATTGACTAGGACCATACAGCAGTGTCGCTCTCATATAGCGAACGCAACTGCAGACCACACCAGGCGTGTTGTTCCGATGTGTGGGTACACATTCAGACATACATATACCAGAGAAATAAGTTTAACGAAATGATGTCATAAACGCATACTCAATTAATTCGAAGTATGCTTTTAATTAAAAATACATTGTTTAATCAGAAATTGAAAAATTTGAGAAAAATCGGGAATATCATATCAGTAAATTGCAGAATACATGAGTAAATGGAAGACTGGGAATTCATGCATACAGCACAATACCATGGTTAAGGATATTAACGAAGAACATGCATTAGTACCGCTCTGTTCTACCGTTCGCAACTACAGCACGCCACCAGTTGTGTCGCTCCGACAGCTTACGAACGTATCGAGGTAACCATATATTGAAACAAAGAATTTAACAAAGTAATGTCATAAGCGTAGACTCAACTAATTGCATAGGCACTTTTGCTATGAAAATACAGCGTTTTAAATGAAAAATTAAAAATTTTGAAAGAACCAGGAAAATATTATAACAGTATATTACGGTACGTAGATATAAGTAGAAAGCTGGGAAAAAATGCAAACGGTACAAAATCAAGGCTAAGGAAGTTAACGATGACCATCGAGTAGTGCGACTCCGATCTGCCGAACGTGACGACAAGTCATCGTCAATCGTGTCGCTCCGGCAGCGAAGGTATCTGTACAGACGGTCATATAATATAACGACAAATTCATCAACATATTGTAATAAACATACACTCAGATAATTCCAAAGACACTTTTACTGTGAAATAAAATTTCTGAATTTAGAAATTAGAAATTATGAGAAGAACTGAAAATATCACTACATTAAATTACAGAATGTATGAATGAATAGGAGGCGGGGAAAGAAAGCATACCGTACATTATCAAAGTCAGATAAATTATCGAATGTAATTCAATAGTGTTGTACTGATATACCGAATGCAACTGTAAGACCACTCCATCCGCCACGCTCCGGAAGTATAGCTACGTGTACAGACAATCATATTAGGTAATAACATGCTAAGCAATGTATTGTCATAAGCGGAAACTCAACTAATTCGGATGAAACCGATCCTGGGAAATACAGCTTTTCCAATAAAAAAAATTGGAAATTTTGTATGAAAATCGAAAATACAACAGTAAATTAGAGTATGTATAAATAAATAGAAAACACGAGGAGAAACAGTTGCTGGTCCAAATCAAGGTTAAAGAAATTAAGGTATATTAGCCAGTTGTGCCTTTCCGATCTTCCGTTCACAATTACAACGTCATATAGAACCGCAGTGCCGATAGGCATAAGGTGAAGAGCAGAGTTGCGTCTCAATGATCTACGGATACATTATTACAAGTTCACTCCATTCGGTTAGTTTCGATAGCGTAAGCTCGTGTACAGACAATCATGTAATACAACAACAAATTGAACAAAATATTGTCACAAACCTACGCTCAACAAATTTCAATGACACTTTTACTAAGAACTTCAATTTTATAAACTGAAAATTGGATATTTTGATGAAATTTGGAAATATAACAGTTTAGTATAGTATGTATATATAAATAGAAAACATGGGTACATGCATACGGGACAAAATCAAGGTTAAAGAAATTGACGAAGACCATCCAGTAGTACCAATCCCCCCTTCCGTGCGCAACTACAAAACCAAGTCAATCGCGTCGCACCGGCAGCGTTGGTGCGTATAGAGGCAATCATATAAAATAACAATATGTTTAATAAAATATTGTCGCGAACGTACACTCATCTAATTCCAGAGACAGCTTCACTGAGGAATACAATTCTTTAAAATAAAAATCGAAAAACTTGATAACAATCGGAAATATTACAGCAGTAAATAACAGTACGTACAAGTAAGTGGAAAACTGGGAATAAATGCCTACGTTGCAGAATCAAGTTTAAAGACAATATCAAGGACTATCAGGTAGAGCCGCTCCGACCTGCCGTTCCGAACAATAAGATGTCAATAGTCGTGTCGCCCCAACAGCGTAGATACGTATACAGACAATCATATAAAATAAAAATAAGCTAAACAAAATGTCGCTGTAAAGGTACACTCAACTAAATCCAAAGCCAGTTTCAATAAGAAATTCAATTTTTTAAACTCAAAATTGATAATTATAAAAAAAATGCAAAATGTCTTAACATTAAATTGCAGTACGTATAAAGAAATGCAAAACTGGGATAAAATTCATACGGAACAATATCAGGGTTAAGGAAATTAACGAACTCCATCCGATAGTGCCGCATCGATTTGCCGTACGCAACTACAAGACCATGCCATTCGTGTTGCTCCGGATGCGCAGGTACGAATACAGACAATCATATAAAGTAACAACATGTTTAACAAAGCATTGTCATTAACGTACATTCAACTAATTCTAACGAACTTTTCCAAAAAATACAATTTATAAAATTAAAAATTGGAAATTATGAAATAAATCGAAAATATCATAACAGTAAATCACAGTAGATAGAAATAAATAGAAAACTGGGAAGGAATGCATACATTACAATATCAAAGTTAAAGAAGTTAAAGAAGATCATACAGTAGTGTCGCTTCGATCTGTCGTATGCTACTGCAAGAGCACTCCGGTAGTGTGCATCCAGAAGCGTACGTACTTATACAGACAGTCATATAAGACACCTATACGTTTAGCAACATATCACAATGAAAGTAAACTCACCAAACTACCAGGACACTTTTACTAAAAAATACAATTTCTTAAAGTAGAAACAGAAAATTTTGAAAAATAATCGAAAATATCATAACAGTATATTACAGTATGTACAAATAAATAGGAAGCTGCAAAAGAGTGCATACGAAATAATATCAAGGCTAGTGGAATTAAGCAAGACCATACAGTATTCTCGCTCCGTTCTACCGTACGAAACTACTTGCCCGCTCCAGGTTTGTCGCTCCGGAACTGTAGGTTTCTATAGAGACAATCATATAAAATAACAATGCGTCTATCAAAATCATGTCACAAACGTACACGCAACTAACTCCAGAGACACTATCACTATGAAATACAATTATTTTAACAAAAAATAAAAAATTTTGAAAAAAATCGAATATATCATAAGAATAAATTACAGTATGTATAAATTATCGGAAAGCTGCAAATGAATGCATACGGTACAATATCAAGGTTAGAGAAATTTACTGCATGATCTTCGACAATTTATCGATAATTTATCGTAGTGTCGCTCCGTTCAAGCGAAAGCAACTACAATATAACTCCAGCCGTGTGGTTCCATAAGTATAGGTACCTATACTGACAATCCTATAAAATATCAATAAGCTTAATAAGATAATTTCACAACCGTACAGTCAACTAATTGTGAAGGCACTTTTACTAAGAAATGCAATCTCTAGAACTAAGTCTTGGAAATTTTGAAAGAAATCCAAAATATCGTAACAGTAAGTTACAGTATGTATATATAAATTGCCGTCTGGGAAAAAATGCATACGGCACAATATCTAGATTAGGGAAATTAAAGAAGAACATTCAGTAGTGTCGCTCCGATATACCGAACGCAACTGCAAGAGCACTCCATCCGTGTTGCTCCGGAAGCGTAGGAACGTATATTATCAATCATATAATGTAACAAAAAACATTAAGAGGTAAGGTCATAAACGTAGACTCAACTATTTCCAAGGACACTTTAACTACGAAATGAAATATTTGAATGTAAAAATTGAAAATTATGGAAAAAGATCGAAAATGTCATAACAGTAAATTACATAATTTATACATAAACGGCAGACTGTGAAAAAATGCATGTGGTTCAAAATCAAGGATAATAAAATTAACGAAAGACATCCAGTAGTGTCGCTCCAGTCTATCGATCACAAGAAGACATCGCCAATTGTGTCCCTCCGGCAGCAGACGTACGTATGCAGACAATGATATAAAATAACAAAGAATTTAACATGATATTGTCATAAACCTAAACAGAAAGCGAAACGTAATATTGTCATAAACGTAAACACAACTAACTCAAATGACACTATTATTAAGGAATACAATTTTCAAAATCGAAAATTGACAATTAGGGAAAAAAACGAAGATACCATGACAGTAAATTGCAGTATGTAAACATTAATAGGAAACTACGAATGAATGCGTACAGTACTACATTATGTTTAATGATATTTAGGGAGACGATACACCACAGTCGCTCCGAACTACCGAACGCACTTACAAGACTACTACAGTCGTGTCTCTCCGAAAGCGTAGGTACGCATACAGACAATCATGTAAAACAACAGTTAGTTTAACAAAATAATGTCATAAGCGTACACACATTTAATTCCAAACACACTTCTTCTGAGGAATACAATTTTTTAACCTAAAGATTACAAATTCTGAAAAAAGTCGAAAATACCCTAATAGTAATATTCAGTATTTATAAATAAATAGAGAACTGCGAATGGATGCATACGGTACAGTCTAATGGTTAAAGAAATTAACGAAGACCATCCAATAGTGCCACTTCGGTCTGCAGTACGCAGCTGCAATCCCACGCAGGTCGTGTCGGACGCGAAGTGTAGGTACGTATACAGACAATCATAGAAGTCAATAACGAGTTTAGCAAAGTATTTTCTTCAGTGGCAACTCAACAAATTCGAAGGAAACCGTTACTTATGTATACAGGTATATAAATTAAAAATTGAAAATTTTGAATGAAATCGAAGATATAACACGACATTAGAATATGTTTAAATAAATATGAAACATGGGGAGAAATGCATACGGGTCAAAATCAAGGTTGAAGAAATAAAGGAAGATCATCCAGTTGTGCCGCACCGACATTCCGTACGTAAAAGCATGACATCGCCAGTCGCGTTGCACGCGCAGCGTAGGTAAGTGCATAGAGAATCATATAAAATAACAATATGTTTAATATAATTTTGTCATAAACGTAAACTAAAGTGATTCCAACGGCGCATCCCATAAGGAATGCAATTTTTTAAACTAAAAATTGGAAATCTTGGGAAAATCAGAAATATCATAACAGTAAATTGGAGTGTGCTTAAGAAAATGGAAAATTGGGTGAAAATTCCTACGATTCAAGGGCATGGTTAAACCGACTGACGATGACCATATTGTACTGTCGCTCCGATCAACCGTACGAAGCAGTAGGACGACTACAGCTGTGTCGGTACGGAAGCGTAGGTACATATACGGACAATCGTATAAAATAACAGAAAGTTAACGAAATATTGTCACACACGTACATACCAATAATTGTAAAGACACATTGACGACGTAATACAACGTTTTGTAATGAAAATTGAAAATATCATAACTTTAAATTACAGCGTGTACACGCAAATGGAAAACTGCGAAATAATGCATACGGTACAACATCAGGGCTATGGAAATGAACAAGGACCATATGTCAGTGTAGCTCCGATTAGCGAACGCAACTGCAGGACGACTCCTGTCGTATCGCTCCGGCAGCGTTGGTACGTGTACAGGCAATCATATAAAATAAAAATATGTTGAACAAAATATCATTACATACGTTCGCTCGATTAATTACAACGGCACACTTACTACGAAATACAATTTCTGAAGTTAGAAAATGGAAGCTTTGATGAAAATCGAACATATCATCACAGTCAATTACAGAATGCAGAAGCAAATCGTTAACTGGAAAGATGCATACTGTACAAGATCAAGGTTAAAGAAATTAATGAAGGCCATCCGGTATGCCCGTCCTATCTGCCGTACGCAGCTACAAGACCACTGCAATCGTGTTGATACGGAAGCGTAGGTACGTATACTGGCATGCATATAAGATATTAACAAACTTAACAATGTATTGTCATAAGCGGAAACTCAATCAATTCAGAAGGAAACGATACTGAGAAGTACAGATTTTTAAATTAAAAATTGAAAATATTGAAAGAATATCGAGAATATAACAGTAAATAGGAGTAAGTATAAATAAATAGAAACATGGGGAGAAACGGTTGCAGGTTAAAGTCAAGGTTGAAGAAATTAAGGTATATTACCCAGTTGTACTTCTCAAATATTCCTTTTACAACTAAAACATCAATCCATTCGTGCAGATCCGCAGCGCCGATAGGCATACGGTGACGAGCAGTGTTGCACCACAGCAATCTACCATACTTAACTGCAAGTTCACTTCCAGTCGTGTGGTTCCATTAGCGTAAGCACGTGTTCAGAGAATCATATAGTACAACATCAAATTCAACTTAATATTGTTACAAACGTACGCTCAGCTAATTCTATATGCACTTTTAATAAGAAATTCAATTTCTAAAATATATAATTTGCATGTTGCGAAGAAAATGGAAAGTATCATAACAGTAAAATACATTATTTGTAAATAAATTGAAATCTGAGAAAGAATGCATACGGTACATTATTACGGTTAAAGAAAGAATTGAAGACCATACAGAAGTGTCCCGCCCACCTAGTGAATGAAACTACATGACCACGCCAATCGTGTCGTTCGTGAAGCGTAGGTACGTATTCAAATAATCGTATAGAAAAACAATAGGTATAACAGAATAATGCAATAAATGTACACTCAAATAATTCCAAATACACTTTAACTAAGGAATACAATCTTTTAAACAAGAAATTTATAATTTTGACAAAAATCGGAAATATTAAACCAGTAAATTATAGTATGTATTACAAAGTAGAAAACTGCGAAAGAACGCAAGGTCAAAGAAATTAACAGAGACTATGCAGCACATCGCTCCGATCTAGTGAATGCAACTACAAAGTAACTATAGCCGTGCGGTTTCGGCTGCGTAGATATACATGGAGGAAATCCCATAATATAACCAAGAATTTAACGAAATATTGTCATGAACGTACACTCAACTAATCCCAAAGACACTATAAAAAAGAAACGCTATCTTTAAACTTAAAACTGAAAATATTGGAAAAAGTCGAAGATATCATAGCAGTAAATTACAGAATGCATGCCTAAATGGGAGGCCGGGGAAAAAGTATGCGGTGCAATATAATATATATACACAAATTAACGAAGATCATGCAGCAGTGTCGCTCCAATCTAGCGAACGCAACTACAAGAGCACTCTACTCGTGTCACTCCGGCAGCCTAGGTACGTATACCGACAATCATATAAAATAACAATAGGTATAACAGAATAATGCCATAAACGTACACACAAATAATTCCAAATACACTTTTACTAAGGAATAAAATTTTCCATAATAAAAATCGTAAATATGGTTAGAAATCAGAAATATCACAATAGTAAGATACAGTAAGTAGACATAAATAGAAAACACGGAAACAATCCAATCGATACAATAACAGGGATAAAGAAATTAACAACCACTATACAGCAGTATCGCTCCGATCTAGCGAGCATAACTACAGGACCACTCCAGTGGTGTCGTTACGGAACCGTAGGTACGTATACAGGCAATTATACTGAATACCACCAAGTACAACGTTATGTTATCGTAAACGTATGCTCTACTAATTCTAAGGTACTTTCCTAAAAAATTTATTTTTAAAACTAAAAGTTCGAAATTATGAAAAAAATCGAAAATATTATAACCGCAAATTACAATATGCACATTACATGCAAAACTGGAAAAAATGCATACATGACAAAATCAAGGTTATAGAAATTAACCAAGCCCATTCAGTAGCGCCACTCCGATATAGCGTACGCAACTATAAGACAACTCCCGCCACGTCCC
>NIJG01000542.1:21862-37504 GCA_002201625.1 Euglossa dilemma
GAAAATCGAGGGTCGAACCGTTCGAGCACGATACCACCATCTTTGAGAGTCGGACAGCCATGTCGATAGCTTCACCTATCCTGTGATTCATAGAGGTGAACTTGGTATTCCAGGACCAAATCGGCAGAACAGTATTGGAAATAGACACCTTAATTAACTGTATAAGTATTAAAGCAGAGTGTCAAGCCGTCGGCGATGGATACCAATTGCTATAAAGTCAATCGTTTTACCGTAGATCTTGCTTTCCGAGGACCACTTCAGCTTCATCGAGAGAACAAGTTCGTGCTCAGAGAACGGAATATGTCTTCATTTCAGTGACTGGCACCTCATGTTCGTGTACGAATTAGAACGTCGATGCTCGAGCCGCTCATGAACGTCGCCACCATCTCTGAAAGACGAACGGCTAAGTCAGTACCTTCACCCATCCTGCGATTCCGAGAGTCATGCCAGGTACTCCGAGACTAATCCGCTAAACGGGATTGGTAATAGACACCTTGATGCACGGTTGGAATATTAAAATAGAGCGTCAAACTGATTGAGGCCGTTACCAATTCCTATGAAGTCAAACGTTTTACTGAAGATATTACCCACCGAGAAACTAACCTTCTGTATCCAGAGTATATCTTCTTGTTCAGAGAATCAAATTATTAGACATTATATTGACGGGCACCTTAATTTCATGTATCAATTAAAAGATCTATTGTCGAACCGTTCGAGAAAGTAGCCACGTTCGTTGAGACTCGAACGGCTGAGTCCATAGCATCGCCAATATTTGTGTTTGCGAGTTTCAAGAATGGAATTCCAGGAGTAAATCCGCTGAAGAGTATTTGCAATAGACACATCTCTTCACGGTATGGATATCACAGTAGAGGGTCAAAACGTTTGAGATCGTTACCAATTGGTATAACGTCATACTCTTCCATGCATATCTTACGTTCCGAGATCATAACCCGCTGTATCGTGTGTATAACCTCGTGTGCAGGGAAACAGATTAGTAGAAATTTTAGCGTACTGAAACCTCATTTTCATGTACGAATAGAATAACCGAGAATCAAACCTTTCGAGATTGATCCCACCTTCTTTACGGGTCGAACAGTTAAGTCAATAGCTTCACCAGTATTGTGATTCTGAAAGTCAGACCAGATATTCCTGGAGTGAATCCGCTGAACAGTACTGATAATAATCACCTTATTTCACTTTATGAATATCGAAGTGGAGAGCCAAACCGTGGAAGATCAATAAAAATTCCAATAAAATCATTCGTTTTACCGAATACCTTACCTTTACAGAACCTAAACCGCTGTAGTGTGTGTCATGCTTAATGTTCACGTAAAGAAATTAGTATAAATTCTAACAGACGGAATCCTTGTCTTCATTTTCGAATAGAATGATCGAGAGTCAAACCGTTCGAAAACGATCCCACCTTCTCTGAGAATCGATCGGCTAAATCAATAGCTTCAAATATTCTGAGATTCCGAATCTCAAACGTGATATTCCGCGAATGAGTTCGCTGTATAGTATTGGCAATGAAAGGCAAATCCGATGTATCGAGTGAATTGCACTGTTTTCAGATATACGACCTAGTGTACGCTATAGTGAAGGGCACCTTAACTTCATGGATGAAGTAGAATGTTGAGGGCCAAGCCGCTCGAGAACGTTGATACTTTCTGTGAGATACGAACTACCAAGACATTAGCATCTCTATCCTGCGATTCCGGAAATCGAACCTGGTATTACTGAAGAAGATCCGCTGGACAGTATTCGCAATAGACACATTAATTCACGATTTGGACCTTAAAATAGAGCATCAAGCATGGCTACCAATTGCTATAAAGTCAACAATTTAACCGGAGGCCTTACCTACCGCGAACCTCACCCGCTTCATCGATAACATAATTTCGTGTTCGGAGAATGAAACTGGTATTCATTTCAGTGTCAGCACCATAACTTCATGAATAAATCAGAGGAACGAGCGTCAAACCACTCGAGAACGTTACAACCTTCTTTGAAAGTCGGAATGTTAAATCAATATGTTATCTATCCTGTGATGCCGACAGTCAAACGAGGCAAACCGGACTAAATGCCCCGTACATTATTGGCAATAGACACCATAGTTCATGGCTAGAATATAAAGGCAGACCGTCAAACAGTTATTGATCGTCTCTTATTCGTATAGATTCTAACCTTTCACCGCAGGTTTGGCATTCCGAGGAGATAACAGGCAGGATCGCGAGTATAACTTTGTCGCCTGGGAAATACATTTGTATACGTTTTAGTGAGAGGCACCATAATTTTATTTATGAATTAGAAGGTCGATGGTCAAACAGTTCGAGAGCGTTACCACCTTGATCGAGAACCGCACAGCTGCAACAATAGCTTCTAATATCATGTGATTCCGATAGTCGAGGCAGGTAAGCCGGGAATAAATCGGCTTTACAGTATCGGCATTATATACCCTACCTCCAGGTACAAATATTAAGGTACAGAGTCACACATTTGTACACTGTTACCTATTCGTATAGAGTCTAACTTTTCACTGAGGGCCGTAACTTCCAAGAAGCTACTCCGCGGTATCGAAAGTATAACTTCGTGGTCAGAGAAGCAGAATAGTACATATTTTTGTGACGGGCACTTTCATTTCATTTATGAATTAGAAGCTCATGTCTCATAGAGTTCGAGAACCGTACCTACCTTCCTTGAGAGTCAAACGGATAAGTCAATAGCTTCACTTATTCTGTGATTCCGAAATTCAGAGCAGATATTCCGGGAGTAAATGCGCTGTACACTAATGGAAAACGAGACCATAATTCAGTGTATGAATATTAAAGTACAGAGACGATCAATTGTGGAATGTAACATCTTGGTATGAAGAGATCCACATGACAGGAGGCCATACGTTCAGAGAAGCCAACGCGCTGTATGTAGAGTACAGCTGCCTGACATAGAAAGACATGCGTATACATTTCTGCGATAGGCGCCGTAATTTCGAGTATGCCTTAGAAGACGGAGGGTCAAGCCATTCTAGAACGTTGTGTTTGCTTTGAGAGTCGTACATGTACGCCAATGGCTTCTGCAAACCTGTGCATCCTAGAGACATACCTGGTTTCCCGCGACTAAACCCGCAATACTCTATTGGAATTAGACACGCTATATCACGTTATAAATAACAAGGAACAGAGTTAAACCATTGCAGACCGTAACCTATTTCAATACAGTGAAACTTTTTACCGAAGCCCTTTAATTTCGAGAATATGTCCCGCTATATCGAGATTTTATCTGCGTCTTCATGGAAGCGAATTAGTATATATTTTAGTGGCGGCACCCATAATTTCATGTGTGAATTAGAAGATCGAGTGTCAAACCGATCGAGAACGTTACCACCTTCTGTGAGAGACGAGCGACTAGGTCAATAGCATCGCGTATCTTGCGATTCCGAGAGTCAAACCCGGTATATCGGGAGTAAAACTGCTGAGCAGTATTTCCTATGGACACCTCAGTTCACGGTTTGAATGAGAAAGATGAGCGTCAAACCGTTTGAGAGAATTGCTAATGGGTATCATGTCAAACACTTTACGGATGGTCTAACGTTCGGAGTAGCAAACTCGCCGTTTCGAGAGTATAACCTCGTGTTCAGAGAAAGAAATTAGGCTTCACGTCAGCGTCGGGTACCTCAACTTCATGTATGAATTAAAAAGAAGGGGGTGAAGCCACTCGAGAACGTTGCCACCTTCCGTTAGAATCGAACGGCTATGTCATCATCTGCATCCATCCTGCGATTCCGAGAGTCAAACCAGGTACTCCGGGAGTAAATCACCTTTACTGTATTGGTAACTGACACCTCTGATGACTGTTTCAATACTAACGAACAGTGTCAATCCGTAGTGGAATCTCACCTATTGCTATAAAGTCATTCTTCCTACCGAATAACTTACCTTTTGAGAACCAAACGCCCCGTATCGGCAGTATAACTTCGTGTTCACAGGAGTAAATTAATATGCACTTTAGCAAAGGGGACGTAGATTTCATGAATGAATTAGGAAATCGAAGGTCAATTTTTTCATGATCGTTACTACCTTCTCTGAGAATCGCACAGCTAAGTTAATAGCTTCACCTATCCTGTGATTCCGTGAGTCAAGCGAGATACTGAAGGATCATATCACCTAAACATTGTTTCCAATAGACGTGCTTAATCAAACGGTATGAATATTGAGATAGAGAGTCAAACCGTCGCGGAACATTACCAACTGGTATAAAGTCAAATGTCTGACTGAATCCCTTACCCACCGAAAGTCAAACCCTCTTTATCGAGAGTATAACTTCGTGATCAGAGGAACATATTAATATACATTTAAGTCTTGGCGCCCTTTAATTTCATGTGTGAATTAGAATATCGGTGGTAAAACCGTTCGATAACCTTACCACCTTAGTTGAGAATCGAACGCCTTAGCTATTAGCTTCTCATATATTGTGATTCCGTAAGCTAAACCAAGTATTCGGGGTGTAAATACGCTGACCAGTGTTGGGGAATAGGCACCTTAATTCACTGCTTGATTATTAAAGCAGAACGTCAAACCGTTGTAGAACGGTAGCTATTGGAATAGGGTCAAACATTTTACTGATAGCCCTATCACCGGAGAGGCTAAACCGACATAGCGAGAGTATAACATCGTGAACAGAGACAGAAATTAGTAATCATTTCAGTGATGGGCACCTGATCTTCATGTACGAATTAGAATATCGACGGTCACGCATTTCGGAAACGTTACCGCCCTCATCGAGAGTCGAACATATCAATAGCTTCTCCCATCCAGTGATTCGGAGAGTCAATCCAGGTATTCGTGGGTTAAATCCACTGAAGTGTATTGCCACTAGACACCTTAATTCACAGTTTGATTGCTGAAATAGGACGTCAAAGGCTTCAAGAACGTTACAACCGCCTGTGAGAGACGAAATGCTAAGTGAATGGCTTCACCTATTATGCGATTCCGAGAGTCAAACACGTACTCCGGGAGTGAATCCGCTGAACAGTGATCGCAATAGACGTCGAAATTCACGGTTTGAATGTTAAAATCGAGCGTGAAGCCGTTTGAGAACGTTACCAATTGCTATAAAGTCCGACGCTTTCCCGATGACCATACCTGTCGAAAATCTGACCCGCTGTATCGGCAGTATTAGTTCGGGTTCATAGAAAGAAATTAGAATTCATTTTAGTGACAATACCTTAAATTCATGTATGAATTAGAAGATCGAGGGGCAAGGCATTCGAGAATGTTACCGCCTTGTTTGGGATTCGAACGGATAAGTCCGTAGTTCTACGTATCCTGTGATTCCGAATGTCAATCGAGCTATTTCGGGAGTAAATCCGCTCATCAGTATTGGCAATAGATACATTAATTCGCAGTATGGATATTAAATTGGAGAGTCAAACCTTCGGAGAATATTACCAATTGGTATGATGTAATTTCTTTTACAGAATGCCGCACCTTCCGTGAATTAATCCCGCCGTATCGAGAGTATAACTTCGTACTCAGAGAAGCCAACTAGTACACATTTAAGCTATGGGGACATTATCTTCATGTATGAATTAGAAGACCGGGGGTCAATCAGTTCGAGATCCTAGCCGCCCTGTCTGAGATTCCAAGGGCTAAGTCAATAGCTCCCCCCATCCTTAGATTCCGGGAGTCAATGCAGGTATTCCGGGATTAAATCCGCTGAACGGCATTGGCACTAGGCACATTAATCCACGGTTTGACGATTACAGCATACCTTCAAACTATTGTAGAACGTTACCTATTGGCATATAGACAAACATTTTGCAGATAGCCATACCTTAAGAGAATCTAACCCGCCGTTTTGGGAGTATAACGTTGTGACCAGAGAAGCATACTAGCATAGATTTTAGTGACAGGCACCTTTGTTTCATGTATGAATTAGATGATTGAGGAACAAATCTTTCGAGATCCATACCACCTTCTTTGCGAGTCGAACGGCTGTCAATAGATTCACCTCTCCTCTGAATCTGAGAGTCAAAGCAGGTACTCCGAGCTTAAATCCGCAGAACAGTATTGGCTATAAACACCTTAATTCACGGTTTTCATATTAAAGTGTCAATCCACTTGCGATAGATGTCAGTTGGTTTAAGTCAAACGCCTTATTGAAGAACACACCCTCGGAATGTCTACTCTGCTCTCGAGAGAGATTAACATGGTGTTCACAGCATTAAATTACTAGACATTTTGATGACGGGTACGTTGATTTCATGTGTGAATTAGAAGGTCGGTGGTCGGATCGTTGGATGACCGTTATCACCATCTTTGAAACTCTCACATCTGTGTCAATAGCTACACATACCCCATGACTCCGATTGTCAAACCAGGAACACCAGGAGCAAATCCGCTTAAAAGCATTGGAAATTGTCACCGAAATTTGGTTTGGTTCAAACCATTTAGCGAAGCCCTTACATTCCGACAACTTAACCCGCTGTACCGAGTGAATGACTTAGTGTTCGGAGATACAAGATAGTATATATTTTAGAAGGCGGACCCCTTATTTTCAAGCATGCATGGAAGAATCGTGAGTCAATACGCTCGAGAACGTTACAACCGTCTTTGAGAGTCGCATGGCTAAATCAATAGTTTCAACTACCCTCTGATTCCGAGAGTCAAATCAGGTATTCCAGGAGCAAATCCGCTCATTAGTATTGGCAGAAGAAACCAGAATTTACGATATAAGTATTAAAGAACAAGACCAAACCGTTGTAGAAGGTTACCCATTGCTATATAGTCAAACTTTCAACCGAAGTCCTTACCCTCGGAGAGCCTAACCCGCTGTGTCGAGAGCATAACGTAGTGTTCAGAGGAATGAGGTAGTTTACGTTTTAGTGGCGGAGACCATAATTTCATGTATGAATTACGAAATCGAGAACCAAGCCAATCGTGATCATTACGACCGCCTTTGGGAATGGCACATCTAAATCAATAGCGTCACCAGTAGAGGGACAGCTTCACCAATCCCGTGATTTCGAGAGTTAAACCATGTAATCCAGGAGTAAATCCGCTGATCAGTTCTGGCACTGGACACATTTCTTCACGGTTTGAATATTAATGTGGAGAGTCAAGCCGTCGGAGAACATTTGCAATTGGTATACAGTCCTTCCTCATACCGAATACCTAACTGTTCTGGTACATTACATGCTGCAGCGAGAGCCATGCTTAATGTTCCCGGGAAAAAATTAGTAAACATTTTTGCTGATGAACAACTTATTTTCATGCGTGAATAGCAAAATCTACAGTCAAACATTTCGAGAACATTACCGCCTTTCTGAGATTTGCAGAAATAAGTCTGTAGCTTCACCTATCCTGTGCTTCCGAGAGTCGGACCATGCATTCCAGGAGTGTCTGCCCTGTATAGTCTTGGCAATAGACACCTCAAATCAAGGTATGAATGTCAAAGTACAGAGTTCAACCGATGTAGAACGTTTCTTATTGGTATAACGCCCGACACTTTATCGCATACCTTACTTTCCGGGAACATTACCCCATTGTATCGTGGGTACAACTTCTTGTTAGGGAAACAAATTATTAGTATATTTTAGTGACATGCACCTCAATTTCTGGTATGAACCAGAGGATGGAGTGTGAAACCGTTCGAGAACGGTCCCACATTCTTTGAGAGTCGAAACCCTAAGTAAATAGCTTCACCTACCCTGCTATTCAGATAGTCAATCCTGGCATTCCGTGAATCAATAAACAGTACACTATTGGCAATGGACACCATAATTTTGAACGGTTTGAATATTAAGGTGCAGAGTCCATTCCCTGTAGAACGTTACAAATTGGTATGAAGTCATAAGTTTTACTGATGACTTTCGCCTCAGCGGACATAGCCCGCTGCATCGGAAGCATTACTTCGTGATCAGAGATACGAATTAGTATATATTTTTGTGGCGGGCATCATAATTTCATGTATGAACTAGAAAGTCAGGTGACAAAGCGTTCGAGAACGTTGCCACATTTCTTGATATCTGCACTTCTAAGTCAGTAGTCCACGGATCCCATGACTTCGAGACTCAAACCAGGTATTCCGGGAGTAAATCCGCTGGAGAGTATAGGCAACGGGCACCATAAGTTACGGTATATATATTAAAGTAAAGAGTTAAGCCATGTGTAACATAAACAATTTGCATTACTTACAAGCTTTTTACCGACGCCTTACCTTCAGAGAAACCTACCCAGCATTATCGAGGGTGTAACATCGTGTTAACAGAAGCAAACCAATATACACTTTAGTGACAGACATCATAATATCATGTATCAATTGGAAAATCTAGTCATAAACCTTTCGAGAACGTTACCACCTTCCCCTTGATTCGAAAGGATGTGTCAACAACTTCACCGATAGTTATGATTCTAATCGTCAAGCCTGCATTCCAGCATTAAATCCGCTGAACAGTATTGGTAACAGACACCTTAGATGACTGTATGAATATTATGGTAGAATGTCAAACCGTCGGCGAACGTTACCAATTCATTTCGAGTCATTCTTTTTACTGAACACCTTACATTCCGGAAACCTAACACGCTGTAGCGAGTGCCTTGCTTATTGTTCACGGAAACAAAGTACTAGACATTTTAGCGGACGGATACCACATGCCTTGTATAAATATCGGCATCGAGTGCCAAAGCGCTCGAGTACGTTACCAGCATCTTTGCGCGTCGCACAGCTAAGTCAATATTTTCACGTATCCTGTGATTCCGAGAGCACATCCGCTGAATAGTATTGCCATTAGACATCTCAATTTACGTTTTGTATACTAATGTACAGAGACAACCCGGTAGAGAAGATTACCAATTGTAATAAAGACAAATTTTTACCGGACACATTACCATCAAAAACCATAATCCGTTGTTGTATGCGTCTTACATACTGATTACGGAAAAAAATAAGTAGACATTTTAACAGAAGCACACATTTGTTTCATTTATGTATAGGAATATCGAGGGTCAAACCATCCAAGGACGATACCACCTTCTTCGAGAGTTGTAACGGCTAAGTCAATAGCTTCACCAGCCGTGTGCATCCGAGTGTCAGCCCACGTATACCGCGATAAAGTCTGCTGAACAGTATTGAAATTGACACATCATTTCGCGGTATGGATACTGAAGTAGATATTCAAGCTGTTGGAAAAGGTTACATCTGGGTATAAAGTCATACCACTTACAGAATACCTTGCCTTCCGGGAACGTAACCAGCTGTATAGTGGGTATAACATCGTGTTCAGTGAAAGATATTAGTCTTCATTTCGGTGACGGGCACCTTTGTTTCATGTACGAATTAGAAGATCGAGGGTCAAACTGGTCGAGAACGCTGCCACCTTCTGTGAGAGACGAATGGCTTAGTCAATAGCTTCACCCATCCAGCGATTCCGACAGTCAAACCATGTATTCCCGTAGTTTTGGCAATCGACACCTTAATTCACGGCATGAATACCAAAGTTGAGAGCCATACCGTCGGGAAAAAATACCAGTTGTTATAAAGTTATTCTTCTTCATCTACACCTTACATTCCGAAAAATTAAGCCGTCGTAGCGATTGTCATGCTTAGTACACACGGAAGAAATCAGTAGACTTTACAGCAGAGGCACACCTTATTCTAGTGTATGAATGAGAAGATCGAGAGGGGATGCGATCAAGAACGTTGCGACCTTCGTTGAGAATCCCACATGTATGGAAATAGCTTCACTAATTCTGTAACTCCGAGACTCATACCAGGTATTCCGGGAGTAAATGCGCAGGACGGTATTGACAATAGACGCCTCAACTCTCGGCATGAATATTAAAGTAGAGAGTAAAACCGTTTGAGGGCGATACTAATTTATATAACGTCATACTATTTGTCGCATACGTTATCTCCTAGGGACATATCCAGCTGCATCGTATGCATATCATCGTGCTCACGGAATGATATAAGTATTTATTTTAGTGATGCGCAGCGTAATTTCATGTATGACTTAGAGGATAGAGTCTCAAATATTTCCAGGACGATACCACCATCCTTAAGAGTCGCACACACAAGTCAATTGGTTAAGCCACACTGTGATTCCGAAAGTCAAACGAGGTATTCCGGGAGTAAATCTTCTGAAGAGTATTGGTAATAGGTACCCTAAGTCACAGTTTGAATATCAAAATAAAGCGTCAAGCCGTTCGAGATCGATACCAATTGCAGTAAAGTTAAATGTCATTCCATAGATCTCATCCTCCGAAAAACTAACCCGCTGTATCGAGAGGATAACACCGTGTTCATATGTATGAACTAGTATACATTTCAGTGACGGGCACCTTTACTTCATGTATAAGTTCGAAGATCGAGGGTCAAACCGTTCGAGAACGATTCCACCTTCATTGAGGATCGAAAGGCTAAGCCAATTGCTTCACATTTCCTATGATGCGGATACTCAAACCAGGTATTCCGGAAGTATATGCACTGCCAGTATAGGCACTAGACAGTCTATTTCACGGTATAAATTTTGAAGCACAGGGACA
The DNA here is from genome assembly GCA_002201625.1 of Euglossa dilemma. NCBI lineage: Eukaryota > Metazoa > Arthropoda > Insecta > Hymenoptera > Apidae > Euglossa > Euglossa dilemma. Next base: position 32,404 of record NIJG01000542.1, read on the forward strand.
AGCCGTTGTTTTACGTTAGGATTTGTTATTGGGTCAAGCTATTCACCGAAGGCCTTACCTTCCTAGAACGTATCGCGCTGTATCGAGAGTAAAAGTACGTGATCAGAGAAGCGAATATGTATACATTTTGGTGTCTGGCACCTTAATTTCATGTATGAATTAGAAGGTAAATTGCCATACCGTTCAAGAACGTTACCACTGTATTTGGGAATCGAACGGCTAAGTCAATAGCTTCACATATCCTATGATCCACAGAAATGCCGTTGTAACACGTTACCTATTGGCATAGAGTCAAACTTTTGACTGTAGGGCTCACCTTCCGAGAAGATTGTCCGCTGTATCAGGAGTATAACATCGTGTTCAAGGACGCAAATTAGTGTACATTTCAGTGACGGCACACATAAATTCATGTATGAAGTAGAAGATCGTGGGTCAAACAGATCGACAAAGTTACCACCTTCTGAGAGAGTCGAACGTCTATGTCAATAGCTGCACATATCCTGTGATTCCGAAAAGTAAATCAGGTACTCAATAATATACCGCGAATTAATGTGTCTAGAGCCAGTATCGTTCTGCGTATCAGCTGTGTTTGACCCTCGGAATAACACGAGAGGTGGTGCTTGTGACATAGTTGTGCGTCTCTCAGAGAAGGTGGTATCGTACTGGAACGATTTCATCCCGTATCATCTAATTCATACATGAAATTATGATGCCCATCAATAAAATGTATACTAATGTCTTTCTCTGGGTATGAAGTCATACTCTCGTTGCAGCTGGTTAGGCTTCACGGAATGTAAGGTTGTCGGTAAAATGTTTGACTGTATACAAATTGTTTACGTTGCACATGTTCTGACTTTGTCCTTTAACAGTTATACCGTGAATTATGGAGCCCCTTTCCAATACTATTCAGAGCATTTACTCCTAGCCTGCCAGGCTTGACTCTCGGAATCCCGTTCGACTCTAGATGAAGATGGTAAACTTCTCGATCGGCTTGACTCTAGATCTTCCAATTGATATACGAAATTAAGCTATCCGCCTTCCTGTGAAGCCAATGCATGACAATAGCTACGGCGGATTGCTTTCTCGGTATGTAAGGTATAGGTTAAGACGAATGACTTTATGCCAATTGGTAATGATCTCCGACGGTTTGACTATCAACCGTAATATTCGTGCCGTCAATTACGGTGCCTATTGCCAATAACGTTCAGGGCATTAGGTCCAGGAATCCCAGGTTGACTCTCGGAATCATAACTATAGGTGATGGTATTGATTCAGCCGTTCGAATCTCAATGAATGTGGTAACGATCTCGATCAGTAGGACATTCGATCTCCTCATGCTTACGTAAAACTAATATGCCCGTCACTACAATGTCTACTAATTTAGAATCTCTAAGGACGAAGTTATACTCCCGATAAAGCGGGATAGGATTTCGAAGGTAGGCCATAAAATGAATGACCTTAAACTAATTGGTACCGCTCTGAAACGGATTGTCCATCTACTTTAATATCAACACCGTGAATTAATGTGTCCACTGCCAACAATGTTCACAAGATTTACTCCCGGAGTACCTCGTTTGACATTCTGAATCACAGGATGGCTTAACCTATTGACTTGTGTGTGCGACTCTCAAGGAAGATGGTATCGTTGTGGAAAGATTTGTGAATGTATTCTCTGATTCATACATGAAATTACGATGCGCATCACTAAAATGAATACTAATATCATTCTGTGAGCACGATGTTATGCATACGATGCAGCTGAATATGTCCCTAGGAGATAACCTATGCGACAATTGTTCTTGATCTCCGACGGCCTTACTCCTTACATTAATATCCATACCGTGAATTAATGTGTCACTTGCCGATACTCTTCAGCGCATTTAATCCCGCATTACCTGATATGATGCTTGAAATCACAGGATAGGTGAAACTACAGACTTATCCGTTGGACGCTCAGACAAGGCGCTAACGATCACGAACCGTTTGACATTTGATCTGCATATTCATACATGAAATTAAGATGCGCGCCGCTAAAATGTCAAATTGCATGTTTTCATGAGTACCAAGCAAGGCTCTCCCTACAGTGGGTTGGTCTTCTCGGGAGGTATGGCCTTCCGTAGAGTTCGCTTCTATGCCAATAGCTAAGGTTCACCAACAGATTTAATCTCTACTCTAATATTCATGCCGAGAGATGAGGCGTCTATTATCAATACCGTTCAGCGCATTTAGTCCCGGAATACCTGGTATGAGTCTCGGAGTTACAGAATTGGTGAAGCTATTTTCTTACATGTGGGATACTCAACGATGGTGGCATCGTTCTTGATCGCATCCCCAGTCGATCTTCTCATTCATATACAAAAATAAGGTGTGCTTCTGCTGTAAAGTCTACTGATTTCTTCCGTGGGTATTAAGCATGACAATCGCTACGACGGCTTAATTTCTCGGAATGTAAGGTGTAGACGAAAAAGAATGACTTTATAAAAACTGGTGTTTCTTCCCGACGGTTTGACTCTCAACTTTACTATTCACGCTGTGAATTAAGCAGACTATTGCCAATTCTGTTCACTGTATTTAATCCTGGAATACCTGGTATAACTCTCGTTATCACAGGATAGGTGAAGCTATTGATTTACTTTTCCGACTCTCAAGAAATGTGATAACATTCTCCAACGGGTTCACCATCGATCATCGAAAAGATACCTCAAATTTTGGCGGACGTCAAAAAAATATATACTAATTTGTTTCCCTGGACACAAAGTTATACTCTCGATTCCGTGGGATTGGTCCACCTTAGGTAAGACTTTCTGGAAAAAGCTTGTCTCTATACCAATTTGAATCGTTCAACAATGGTTTGAGCCAGTTGCTTAATATTGATAACGTGATGTAGAGTATGTAATTGCCATACAGTACTGCGGGTTTATTCGCGGAATACCAGGTCTTTCACTCGGAATCACAGGGTAGGTAAAGATATTGACTTAGACGTTCGACTCACACCGAAGGTGGTAACGTCTTCGAACGGTTTGACACTCGATATTCTAATTCATACATGATATTGGGATTTTCGTCACTAAAATGTACAATAATTTGCGTTTCTGAACACGAAGTTATACTCTCGAAACTGCGGGTTAGCTACTCCGAAGGAACGGCTGATGCTAAAGTGTTTGACTCTATGCCAATAGCTGACGTTCTACAACGACTTGACTCTGTACTTCAGAATTCATAACGAGAATTAATGTTTCTGTTGACAAACAGTGTGCAGCGGTTCTTCTCCCGGAATACCTGGTTCCATTCTCGGAATATCTGGATATGTGAAGCTATTGACTTAGATGTGCGACTTTCAGAGAAGGTTGTAAGGTTCTCGAACGGATAGACACTAGATCTTCTAATTCCTTCATGAAGTTTAGGTACCCGCCACAAAAATGTATACTAATTTCTTCTGTGAACACGATCTTATACTGTCGATGATGCCGGAGAGTTCCGAGGAATGTAAGGCTTTCGCTGAAACGTTTGACTTTATGCCAATTGACAACGCTCTATAACACTTTGACTCTCTACCTTAATATTCAGACCGTGAATAAAGGTGTCAATTGCCAGTATTCTTCTGCGGACATACTCTCCGTTTTCCGGGGCTGCTTCTCGGAATCACGGGATAGGTGAAGCTATTGACTTAGCCGTCGTCTCTCACCGACTGCGGTAACGTACTCGAACGGTTTGACCCTCGATCTGCTAATTCATACATGAAATTATGGTGCTCGTCACAGAAATGTATACTGGTTTGTATCATTGAGCACGGTGCTGTACTCCCGATAGAGCGAGTTAGTTTTTCTGGGGGAAATGCATTCTGTGACAAGTTTCACCCTACAGCTAAGGGCATTGTTCTACAGCAGCTTGACAGCTTGCTTTGATATTCAAACCGTGAATTAACCTGACTACTGCCCATAATCTTGAGCGTATTTACTTCCGGAGTACCTGGATTGCCACTCTCAATCGCAGGGTAGGTGAAGCTATTGACTAATGAGTTCGACTCTCCAACAGGGTGGCAGCGTTAATAACCGGTTTGACACTCGATCTTCTAATGCACACATGAAATTAAGGTGCCCGATACTGAAATGATTATTTTTTTCCATCTCTGAACACCCAGTTATACTGCCGTTGACGCGGGTGAGGTTTGCGGTAGCTAAGATATTCGATAAAAAGTTTGACTCTATTCGAATACATAACGATCTACAACGGTTTGCCGTTTTACTCTAATACTGAAACTGCGAATTAAGGTACCTATTACCATTACTGATGAGCGCATTTCCTCCCGGAATATCTCGTTTGACTTTTGGAATCACAGGATATATGCAGCCATTGACTGACCGGTTCGAATCTGAAAGAAGGTGGCAACTTTCTCGAAAGGTTTGGCCGTATATCTTCTTATTCATAATTAAATTAATGTCCCCGTCACTAAAATATTTACTGATATGATCCTATGCACAAGAAATAATACTCTCGAAACGGCGGGTTTGCTTCTCCGGAGGTAAATCGATCGGTAATGTGTTTGACCCACTACCAACAGGTACCGTTCTACAACGGTTTGACTGTCGGTTTTAATATTCAAACTGTGGATTAAAGTGCCAATTGCCAATACTCCAATGGGCATTTCCTCCAGGATTATCTGATTTGAGAATCGGATTCACAGTATAAGTGAAGCCATTGACATATACAATTGACTCCCAGAGAATAAAGGAGCGATCTCGAACGGATAGACACCAGATTTGCTAATCCCTACATGAAGTTAAGGTGCCCGTCGCTATAATGTGTACAAATTTACCTGTCTCATCACGAAGTAATACTCTCGACACAGCGGTTTACGTTTTCGGAGGGTATGGTTTTCGGTAAAACTTTTGGCATTATACTACTAGGTATCGTCCAACAAGCGTAAGACTCTGTACTTCAATATTCTGAACGTGATTTAAGGTGTCAATTACCAATAGTGTACAGCGGATGGACTCCCGAAATACCTGGTTTGACTCTCGGAATCGCAGGATAGGTGATTCTATTGATATAGCCGTTCACATCTCGAGGATTGTGCTATCGTTGTAGAACAGCTTGACCG
>NIJG01000542.1:40206-71379 GCA_002201625.1 Euglossa dilemma
TCTACTTTGACATTCAAGACGGGAATTATGTTTTCTAATGCCAATCCTGTTCAGCAGATTTACTCCCGAAATACCAGGTTTTATTCTCGGAATAACTGCATATGTGAAGCTATTGACATAGATGTGCGATTTTCAGAGAATGTTGTTAGGTTCTCGAACGGATAGACCCTCGATCTTCTAATTCAGACATGAAATCAACGTGACCCGTTCTAAAATGTCTACCATTTTGTTTCCACGAACAAGGGTCCAATTGCAAATACCATTAACCGAATTTACTCCCGGCTTTGCAGTCGCAGTTATAGGATAAGTTAAGCTACTGACATAGCCGTTCGAATCCCAATGAAGGTGGTCACTTTCATCAACGGTTTGATACTCGATATTGCATTTCATACATGAAATTAAGGTACACGTCACTGAAACGTATCCTAATGTCTTTCACTGAACACGGAGATATGCACTCGATACAGCGAGTTTGGTTCTCGGAAGGTATGGATTTCGATAAATATTTTACTCTGTGCCAATATGTATCGTTCTACAAAGACTTGACTCTGTACGTTCATATTTATTCCGTGCATTAAAGTGTGTATTGCCAATACTGCTCATTGGTTTTACTCCCGGAACACCTGGTACAACGCTCGGAATCACAGGATAGGTGAAGCTATCGACTTAGCCGTTCGGCTCGCAATGAGGGTGGTAATGTTCTCGAACTGTTTGACACAAGATCTTCTAATTTATACATGAAGTAAAGGTGCCCGTCACTAAAATTTATAGTAATTTGTTCCACTGAACTCGATGCTATACGCTCGATACGGCGGGTTAGCTCCTCGGACCTAATGGCTTTCGGTAAAGCGTTTGACTTTGTAGAAACTGGTAACGATATCAAGCGGGGTGAAGCTCTATTTTAATATACGAACCGTGGAGTGACGTCTCTGTTACCAATACTGTTTAGTGGATTTACTCCCTTATTACCTGATTTGCCTGTCGGAATCATAAGAACTGGTGAAGCTATTAACCTAGCCATTCGAATCACAGGGAGGGTGGTAATATCCTCGAACGGTTTCACCTTCGATAACACAATTCATACATGAATTTAATGAACCGTCATTAAAATGATTACAAATGTGTTTCCCTAAACGCGAAGTTATACTCTAGATACGGCGATTTAGCTTCTCAGGCGGTAAGGTCTTTGGTAAAGGGGTTGACTTTATACCAATAGGTGACGTTCTCAAACAGTTTCACGATCTACTTTAATATTCAAAACGTGATATATGATGTCCGTTGCGAAAAGCGTCCCAGAGGATTGAGTCCCGGAATATCTGGTTTGACCATCGGAATAGCAAGAGGAGTGGAGCTATTGATACTACGGTCGTCTCTCAAAGAATGTGCGATCGTTCTAGAAATATTTGAATGTCGATTTTTCTATGCATACATGAAACTATGTAGTTCCTCTGCTAATATGTCTGCAAACTTGTATCTCTGGACAGGAAGCTATGTTCCAAGTGCAGCGGGTTTTGATCTCAGAGTGTAATATTTTCGGAAAACTTTTGACTTCAAAAAATTAGTAACGTTCTCAAACGGTCTGGCGTTATATTTTAATGTTCAATTAATTATGGTGTCCATTGCTGATAGAGTGGAGCGCATTTACACCTGGAATACCTGGTCTGTCTCTCGGAATCGTAGGATAGCTGAAGCAGTTGACTTAGCCGTTCGACTCTTATAGAAGGTGGTGAGTGTCTCGACAGGAATGAGACCCGATATTCAAATTCATACATGAAAATAAGGTGACCGTCATTAAAGTGTGTAGCAATTCTCCTTTCTGAACCCGATGTTACACTCTCGATACAGAGGGTTAGTTCTTCGGAGGGAAAGTTCTTCGGTGGAATGTTCGACTTAATACCAATTGGAAACGCTCTCAGACGTTTTGCCGCACTACTTTAATACTCATTCCGCGAATTAATGTGTCTATTGGCAACACTGTTCAGCGGCCTCACTCCCGCAATAACTGTTTAAATCTCGGGATTGCATGATAGGTGAAGCTATTGACTTAGTCGTTCGTCTCTCACAGAAGGTGGCAACATTCTCGAACGGTTGGAGAGTCGACATTCTAATTCATATATCAACTTAAGGTGAAGTCACTAAATTGTATACTAATGTGTTTCCCTGCTCACGAAGTTATACTCTCGATATAGCGGGTTAGTTTTTTGGAGGGTATGGTATTCGGCAAAACGATTGACTTTATTCCAATTCGTAGCTCTCAAACGGTTTGATGCTCTATTTTAATTTTCAAATTGCGAAATAAGGTGGCTATTATCAATGATGTTCAGCGAATTTACACCCGACACAGCAGGCTTGATTCTCGGGGTCACAGGATGTGTGATACTACTGACTTAGTCCTTCGTCTCTCACAGAAGGTGGAAAATTTCTCGAACGCCTTGACCACGATCTTCTGATTCGTGCATGAAATTAAGGTCCTCGCCTCTAAAATGTATACCATTTTGTACCTCTGAACACGGCAATATACTGTCAGTGCAGCGGGTTAAATTTCTGGAAGGTATAGTCTTCTGTAAAACGTATAACTTTATACAAATTGGCAATGATCTAAAACGGTTTGACGCCGTGCTTTAATATTTAAACTGTGAACTAAGATGTTAATTGCCAATTCTCTTCAGCGGACGTACTCCCGGAATACCTGGTTTGACTTTCGGAAGCACAGGATATGTGAAACTCTTGACTTAGCTGTGCGAAGCTCAATGAAGCTGGTAACGTTCCCAAACTGGCACTCGATCGTATATTTCATAAATAAAAGTAGCTTTCCGGACACTAAATTAAAAACTAATGTCTTTCTCGGGCCCGAATTGTTGCTCTCGATACAGCGTGTTATGTTTTCGGAAGTTTAGATATTCGGTAAATGTTTGAATCTATAGTAATAGGTATCGTTCTACAACGGTTTCACTGTGTACTTTAATGTTCATATCGTGAATTAAGGCGTTTATTGCGACTATTTCTCAGCGGATTACTCCTGGACTACCTGGTACAAATCTCAGCATAACAGTATTATTGAAGCTACTGAACCAGCCGTTCGATTCTAAAGCTATGTGGAAACGTTCTCGAAAGGTTTGACTCTCGATTTTATTATTCATATATGAAAATGGGGTACCGTCAACTAAAATATCTTCTAATTTGTTTCCATAATCACTACGCGTGGCACTCCCTACATCGGGTTGGGCTTCAAGAAGGTAAGGCCTTCGGAAAATAGTTTGACTAGATACAAATAGGTAACGGTCTACAACGGTTCGACGCTCTCCTTAAATGTTCAAACCGTGAATTAAGGCGCATATTGCTAATACTGTTCAGCGCAATTACTCCTAGATTACCTGGTTCGTCTTTGGAAATACCAGGATCGAGGAAGCTATTAGCAAAGGCGTTCGATTCTCTAATTATAATTATTATAATTATTTTCTTAATTCATACATGAAATTAAGGTGCCTTCGGTTAAAAGTTTCACTCTATGCCACTGGGTAACGTGCCAAAACGGCTTGCCTCTGTGTTTGAATATTTATACCGTGAAATAGGGTGCCTAATGCCCACTCTGAACCGCAGATTTACTCACGGAATACCTGATTTGACTCTCCGAGTCGCTGGATATGTGAAGCTATTGACTTAGCCGTTCGACTCTCAGAGAAGGTGGTAGCGTGCTCGAACGGTTTGACCCTCAATCCTCAAATTCATAGATGAAATTAACGTGCTCGTCACTAAAATGTTTAATAATTTGTTTTTCTGAACACTGTGTTATACTCTCCAAACTGCGGGTTAGCTATGCTGTAGGTTCAATGTTTGATTCTACGCTAATAGCTAACGTTCTCCAACGGCTAGACTCTCGATCTTCTAATTCACACATGAAATTATGGACGCCGTCACTAAAATATATACAAATTAGCTTCCGTGAATACGAAGTCATACTCTCGATACAGCGGGATTGGTTCTCGGCAGGTAAAACCTTCGGAAAAAAGGTTGACTCTATAACAGTAGGTAACGTTCTACAATGGCTTGACTCTATTCTTTAATACTTAAAGCGTGATATAGCATGTGTAATTCAAATACAGTACTGAGGGTTTAGTCGCGGAATACCTGGCTTCGCTCTCGATATCACTGGATAGGTGAAGCTATTGACGTAGCTGCTCTACGCTCGAAGACGGTGGTTACTTCCTCGAACGGTTTTACACTGGACCTTTTAATTCATACATGAAATTGAGGATGCCCGACACTTAGATGTATACTAATTTGCTTCTCTGACCATGAATTTATACTCTTGATGCTGCTAGTTGGTAATGTCCTCGGTCGGTTTGACTCACTACATTAAAATTCAAACCGAGGATTAAGGAGTCCATTATCATAATTGTTCAGCGGACATACTCCCGGTATGCCTGGTTTTACATTCGAAATCCCTGGATGGATGAAGTTATGGACTATAGCCATTGGCCTTGCAAGGAGGATGGTAATGTTCTCGAACGGTTTGGCACTCGATCCTCGAATTCATACATGGAGGTAAAGTGTCCGTCCGCCAAAATATCTACAAATTTGATCACGTGAAGGGTTAGCAAGACAATCGCTACAGCGGGCAGGGTCCTCGGATGGTAAGACATTCGCTAACCAGTGATACTCTATACCAATATGTAAGGATCTGCAGCGGATTGACTACGTACTATGTCATTTACACCCTGAATTAAGGTCACCACTGTCAATACTGCCCAATGGATATACTCCCGGGATACCTGGTTTCACATTCGGTATAGCAGTATGGTTGAAGCTATTGCATTAGGCTTTCGGCTCTCAAGGAACGTGGTAACACTCCCGAACGGCTTGACAGTCGATATTCTAGTTCATTGATGAAATTACTGTGCCAGTCACTAAAATGAACACTATTTTACTCTTCTGAACACAAAGATATAATCTCGATACAGTGGGTTAGCTATTCGGATGGTATGGCCGTTGGTAAAAGGTTTGTCTCTATACCAATGGGCAACCAACTACGACGGGTTGACAGTCTGCTTCAATTTTCACACCGCTCATTAAGGCGTAGGCTGCCAATGCAGTGCAGGGCATTTGCTGCCGGATTACCTGGTGTGACTCTCGGATTCACAAGATAGATGAAGCATTTGAGATAGCCGCTCCACTCTTACAGAAGTTGGTAACATTCTCGATCGCTTTGACTCTCAAAGTTTATATGTATACGCGAATACGTGGTGTTTGTCTGCGAGAATGTCTATTAATATGTTTCCGAGAACATTAAGCAAAACTCTCGTTACTGCGAGCAGTGTTCTCTGAAGATAGGATATTCGGTAAAAAGAATGAACGAATGAATTTTCCTTTTTTCTTTCTTGACGCGAGAGGAATCTTCCAATCATGCCCCGGCCCCCTGAGGTGGAGGCCAGGGGTCTGTGAGATTCTTATCCACTGAACCCCCTGCGGTGGTTCGTTCTCTTCACACATGGGAGGCCCGGTATGACAGGCAACGCTTTCGCGAGCCTAAGACACAGGTGCTTCCTCGCGACTTTAGCTCTCGTTGGGCTCTTCTTCTGGCTTCCAAGCCCAGTCCGCATCTTCCTTCGGCAGTGCCGCGGGACCACTGGCGCGGACCATTTCTCGACGGTCGCTCCCTCGGCCGACCGCCCATGATCCCCTCCTACCGATGGGAAGGCGTAGGGCGGGGACTCGCCCCGCTGCTGGAGGTTCTTCACCGGACGATTACCCGGGATTCCCTCCTCGCGTCAGATTAACACCGGCATGCGGAGCGATGAGCCTGCGTCGCTCTCACCGCAACCGCCGTCCTCTTCCGAGACCACCGCGTGTCTGCATCTGCTCTTGACGACCCCGATCTGCCACCCCCATCCGCTGGATGACCTGCTCGGAGAAGGAGGCCACCGTTTGGCAAACTGGATCGCTCCCAGCCATGCCGGTTACGACGGCATGGAGCGAGAGGTCCCATCCTACGAGCCGCTAGAGCTCCCATCTCACCGTCGCCCAAGCCGGACACTCCACCAGAATGCGCTGCGCGGAGACCACCTCCGTTCCAATGCAAACACCCTGGCATTACCTCCTTCTAGACCATGTGCAGGTACTCCCAGAAGCATCCGTATCCTGGAGAGTAGCTGAGTGAGGCGGAGTATCCGCATTCTGCGGCTCCTCATCCAGTCGCCCAGTACAGGGACGATGGGTCCGACGGCCCGGTGGCGTACGCTGTCCGGCCGGCGCAGCCGCCCCTGCCATATATTCATGACGGACCGCCGGATCTCCCACTCCTTATCTACGATTTCTTCGAGTTCCTCCGATCCTGGACCGGGGTTCCCTACGCGGTAGCCGCGCAGGTGCCCGTTGGTCCGTGCTGCCACTGCCCCCAGCAAGTCCATCGGTGGGAGGCCTTCCAGAACGGCGGCCGCCTCATGGGTGAGGGTGCGGTATCCTGTTGCGATCCTGCTGGCCACCCGGGTGGTATTACACGCTTCCAGCTCCCGCTATGGAACCAGTTGGCCTGGGTCTTCTCCAGTGAGACGCGGAATCCCAGGCGTTCTATGGCCCCAACTACAGCGACCACCCCTTCTTCGGCGCGCAGGGCTGTCTCCTCGTAGTTCATCCCGCTCGTCGCGACCAGGGTACCGTCCGCGTAACACGTGACGCACACTCCGACCGGGAGTGCAGCGTGTAGCACCTCGTCGAACGCTTAGTCCCACAGGATCGGGCCCAGCACCGACCCCTGCGGGATCCCGCACAGACTCGGTGCCGAACTAGTGCAGACATGATATCTGTCCAGGGCAACCCGTTATATGCATTTGCGATGTCGAACCCGATCGTTAGCATCAGCCCACCACGTCAACCGACCCGTTCCGAATGGTACTTGACGCGCAAATGCGTTTCGATGGTCGATCGTCCCTGCCTGAAACCGAACTGGCGATTGTCCAGATCCGGACCGACCGTTGAGAGGTGGGTAGTCAGTCTACGAGCCAACACCCTCTACACCAATATTCTGCCCTCATCCAGCAAGTAGATCAGCCTGTACGCCGACGGAGATTGCTGGGACTTGCCAGGCTTCTGCAGCAATACCAGCCAGGCTTCTGCAGCAATACCACCTTGGCCCTCTTCCACCTCTTCGGGAATCTTCCACGCTTCAGGCACTCGTCGAAGAGAGCCTTTTACCGAAGGCCTTAACTTCCGAGAATCTAACCCGCTGCCCCGAGTGTGTTACTTTGTGTTCACGGATACGAATCAGTAGACATATTAGCAGACGGGAGGCCGATATTCACGTATGAAAAGAAAAACGTTCTGAGAGAGACGAACTGCTAGGTCAATAGCTTCACGTATACGGTGATTCCAAGAGTCGCACCAGGTATACCGGTAGTAAGTCCACTGAACTATTTTGGCAACAGACACCTTAATTCGCGGTCTCAATATTAAAGTAGAGCGTCAAACCGTTTGAGAGCTTTACCAGCTTCGTGTAATGTCAAAAGATTTACTGAAGACCTTACACTCCGAAAGCCTGTACCGGAGTATCTAGGGTATAACATTGTGTTGACAGGAACAAATTACTATACATTCCAGTGACGGGCATATTAATTACATGAATGAAATGGAATATCGAGGGTTAAAAAGTTTTGAAACGTGTCCACCGTCTTTGCGATTCGTACAATTATGTCAGAAGTCTCACCTATCCTGTGACTCCGAGTTCCAAACCAGGTATTCCGGCAGAAAATCCGCTGAACAGCATTGGTAATAGAGACCTCAGTTCATGGTATGAACACTATAGTAGAGAGTCCAACCGTCGGGGAATAATTTCAATTCGTATAGGGTAAACTTTTAAGGAAGGCATTAAGTCCGAGAACCAAACCTGCTGTATCAAGGGTATAACTACATGGTCGGAGACAGAAATGAGTATACATTTCAGTGAAGAACACGTTTATTTCTCGCATGAATTAGAAGATCGAGCTTCAACCCTCTCAATAACGTTACCACCTTCTGTGAAACGAACGCCTTAGTCAATAGCATCATCAATCCTGTGAACGCGAGTGTCAAACCAGGTCTTACGGGAGTCAATCCACATTGCAGTATTGACAGCATACACGTTAGTTCACGGCATAAATATTAATTTTGAGTGTCAAACCGTCGGAGAACATTACAAATTTGTATAACGTAATTCTTTCAACAAATACATTACCTTCCTGGTAACTAACCCGCTGCAGCTAGTGACTTGCTTAGTGCTAACAGAAACAAATAAGTAGAGGTTTACCAGACGGACATCTTATATTCATGTGTCAATAGGAACATCGAGGGACAATCCGTTGCGAGTACGATAGCACCTTAATTGTGAGTCGAACTGCAAAATCTATAGCTACACCTACGCTGTGATACCGAGAACCAAAGCAGGTATTCTTTGAGAAAATCCGCTGTGCAGAATTGGAAATAGGCACCTCGGCTCATGATATACATATTAATGTATGGAGTCAAACCGTTGTGGAATGTTACTTATTGGTATAGTGTCAAACATTTTACCGAAGGCCTCGCCTAACGAGAACCAAACACACTATGTCGAGAGTAAACATCGTGCCCAAAGAAACAAATTTGAATACTTTATAGAGACGGGCACGTTAATTTCATGTGTGAATTAGAATATGGAGAGGCAAAGTGTCCCAGAACGTTAATCTTTGAGTGACGCACCGGTAAGTCAATAGCGTCACCTATCCTGATATTTCGATAGTCAAACCAGGTACTCCGGGAGTCAATCCGATGAACAGCATTGGCAATAAACACCTTATCTCGCGGTATGATAATTAAAGTACAGGCTTTATCCGTTGGAGAATATTAGCAGTTGCTATAAAGTCAGCCTTTTTTCCAATTACCATACCGTCCATTAACCGTATGATGTATTCCGGGAGTAAATCCGCTGACCCGCTATGCAATTGACATCTTATGTTACGGTATGAATATTAAAGTGGAAGGTCAAACTGTCGGAGATCATTACCAGTTCATATAATGTCATTCTCCTAACCGAACACCTTACCTTCCGTGAACCTAACTAGCTTTGGCAAGTGCCTTGCATAATGATGACAGAAACAAATTGGTAGATATTTCAGCAGACTGGTATCACATTTTCGTGTATAAATAGCAAAATCTAAAGTCAAACCGTTAACAATCGGATCCACATTCCTAGGAAGTCGAACGGCTAAGTAAATAGCTTCATCTCTCCCGTGATTCCAAGAGTCAAGCCATGTATTCGGCGAGTAAATCCGCTGAAAAGTATTGGCAATAGACAGCTTAATTCAATGCATGAATACTCAGGTAGAGAGACAAACCGTGGGACAACATTACCGAATGGTATAAAGTCATTCTCTTGGCCGAGTACCTTACCATCCGAGAATCCAAACCGCTGTGCCGGGAGTATAACTTCGTATTCATAGAAGGAAATTTGTAATCATTTCAGTGTCGGGCACCTTAATTTCGTGTATGTATTTGAAGATCGAGTGTTAAACCGTTGGAGAGCGATACCAACTTCCTTGAGAGTAGAACGGCTAAGTCATTATCGTCATCTATCATGTGATACAGAGAGTCCTATCAAGCATTCCGGTAGTAAATCAGCAGTACAGTATCTGCAACGGACACCTTAATTCACCGTATTAATATTAAAGAACTGGATCAAACCGTTGTAGAACGCTACCTGCTGGTATAGAATGAAACTTTTTACCGAAGGCCTTATCTTCAGAGAACCTATCCCGCTGCATAGAGAGTACATCTTCGTGATCAGGGAAGCAATTTTTTACGCAATTTCGTCATGAGCACCTCAATTTCATGTATGGATAAGAAGATCGAGGGATACACCGATCGACAGCGTTAGCACCTTCATTGAGTGTCGCATAGCTCAGGAGTATCATCATGTATCCTGTGATTCCGAGAGTCAAACAAGACATTACTGGAGGAAATCCGCTGAATTGTATAGCCAACTGACATGATATTTCACGGATTGGACAATTAAGTAGAAAGGCAAACTGTGGGAGATCATTATCATTTTGTATAGAGTCACTATTTTCACGAAGGCCTTACCTTCGGAGACCATAACCCGCTCCATTTAGAGTATAACTTCGTGTTTGGAGAAACACATTAGAATACATATTCGTGATGGCAATATTAATACATGTATGCATTAGAATATCGATGGTCCAACCGATCGAGATCGTTACCACCCTATTTAATGAGCCGAATGTCTACGCCAATACCTCCGCCTATCCTGTGAATTCGAGAGTCAAACCAGGTATTCCGGGAGAAGTCCGCTGAACAACTTTTGCAATAGGTACCATAATTCACGGATTGAAAGGTAAAGGAGAGCGTCAAACCGATAGAGAACGATACCAATTGATATAAAGTCAAGCGTTTTATCGAAAGTCTTACCTTCTGCAACCCTCACACGCTTTATCGAGAGTAAATCTTCGTGTTCAGAGGATTACACTAGTAAACATTTTAGTGATGGGGACCTTAATTTCATTATGAGATAAACGATCGAGGGTCAAACCATTTGGGAACGTTTCAGCCTTCTTGGAGTGCCGAACGGATAAGTCAATAGCATCACCTACACAATAACTCAGAGAGTCTAACTAGGCAGTCCTGGAGTAAATCCGCTAAAAAGTAGTGACAGTAGACACCGTAAATCACGATATGATTATTAATGTAGAGCGTCAATCCGTCTGAGAAAGTTACCAATTGGTAGAGTGTCAAATGTTTTACTGAAGGCCTTACCCTACAAAGCTTACCTCGCTGTATCGAGCGTTCAACGTCGTGTACAAGGGAACAAAATTCTATACATGTTAGTTACGAGCACCTTAATTTCGTCTATGGTAGAGGAGATCGAATTTCATCAATTCTAAGTCAGTGGCATCATCCATAAAGCGATTCCGCGAATTAATGAAGGTATTCCGAGAGCAAATCCGCTGCACAGTATTGGCAACAAACACCTTAATTCCCTTTATGAATATTAAAGTACAGACTCGTGCCGTTGTGGACGGTTACCCATTGGGATATATGTAAAATTCATCCAGGAGGACACACCATCCAAGAACCTAACCCGCTTTATTGAGAGTATAACTTCGTGTTCAGAGAAGAGCAATAGTATACATTTGAGGGACGGTACCTTAATTTCATGTATGAATTAGGAGATCGATTATCAAACAGATTCTGAACGTTACCACTATTTCAGAGAGTCGCACAGCATAGCCAATAGCGTCACCAGTCCCGTGATTCCGCGAGTCGCACCAGGTATTACGGGAGAAAATCCGCTATACAATATTGACACCAGCCACCTTAATTGACGGTATGAATACTGATGTACAGAGTCAAACAGCTGTAGAAAGTTACCCACTCCTACAGAGTTAACTTCTTATAGAATGCCTTATCGTCCGAGAAGCTAACCCGCACTATGAAGGGTATAACTTCGTGTTCAGGGAAGAAAATTAGTACACACACTAGTTATGGACGCCTTAATTTCATGTATTAAGTAAAAAGCTCAATGGTCACACCGTTCGAGAACGTTGCCAACCTCTGTGAGAGACGATACGGCTTAGTCAATAGCTTTACCTACAGTGAGATTGCAAGAGTGAAACCCAACATTTCGGAAGTAAATCACCAGTACGTCATTGGCCATAGACGTTATAATTAACCGTATCAATGTTAAAATACCGAGGCGAATCATTGTAGAAAGCTACCAACTAGCATGGGATCAAATTTTATACCGACGGCCTTACCATCCGAAAACATAGCCCGCTGTATCCAGAGCATAGCAGCGTGTTCAGAGGAACGAATTAGTAATCATTTTAGTGACGGTCACCTTAATTCGATGTTCAAAACGGAAGATCAAATGTCAAACCGTTTGATAACGTTACCACCTTCATTGATAGACGAACGGCTGAGTCAACTGCTTCACCTATCCCATGAATCCAAGTGTCAAACCAGGTATTCCGGGTGTAAATGCGCTGTACCATACTGGTAATAAACACCTAAATTCACGGTTTCAATATTAAAGCAGACAGTCAAACCGTTGGTGAACCTTAGCTATTTGCATAGATGCGAACTCTTTCCGGAAGGCCATACCTCCCGAGAAGTCCAACCCGCTGTAGGGAGAGCCTTGCTTAGTACTCATGAAAACATGCAAATTGACATTTTAGCGGCGCGCATCTTAATTTCATGTATGAATATGCAGATCAAATGTCAAACGGTTCGTGATCGTTAGCGTCTTGTTTGAGCGTCCAACGGATAAGTCTGTAGTTTCACCTATCCTGTGATTTCAAGCATCATATCAGGTAATGCGGGATTAAATGCGCTGAAGAGTATCGGCAAGTGACACATTAATTCGCGGTATGGATATTAATGTAAGGAGTAAAGCCGTCGGAGATCAAGAACAATTCGAATAAAGTCATTTCTCTTACCGAATGCATTACATTCCGAGAACCTAACCCGGTGTATCGTGAGTATAACTTCCTTTTCAGAGAAGCAAATTTATGCCCAATTTTGTCAGGGGCAACTTAATTTCATGTATGAAAAATATGATACAGGGACAATCAGTTCGAGATCAATACCGCCCTCTTCGAGATTCGAAAGTCTTAGTCAAAAGCTTCACCTACCCTGTGATTCCGAGAGTCATACCGAGTATTCCGGAAATAAATCGGCTACAGCAGTATTAGTAATAGATACCATAATTCACGGCTCGAATATTAATGTTCAGAGTGAAACCGTTGTAGAACAATATACCTTTCAATAGAGTCCAAATTTTCCCGACGGCTTTAGATTCCGGAGACAATTGCCGCTGCATCGAAAGTATAACTTCGTTTTCAGTGGATCAAATTAGTAAACATACTAGTGACGGGTACCATTATATCATATTGAATATGAAGGTCGAGGATCAAACTGTGCCAGAACGTTACCACCTCTGTGAGTGACGAACGGCTAGGCCAATAGCTCCACCTATCCTGTGATGCCGGGAGTCACACTAGGAATTCCTGGAGTATGTCCGCTGAACTGTATTAGCAATATTATTGGCAATGTACTGAAGCAAGCAGTTGTAGATGGTTACCTCAATATCTCAATATCTCAATCTCTAGCAATGTAGAGAGTCCACTTTGCACAGAGTGCCTTCCTTTTCGCGAACCTAACCCACTGTATCGAGAGTATAACTACGTTTTCTGAGAGTCAAATTGGTATATGTGTTAGAGGCAGGCCTCTTAATTTCACGAATGGTTTTGATGGTCGAGTGCCAAACTGTTTGGTAACGTTACCACCTTATATGTGAATCCAACGTCTATGCCAATAGGTTCACCTATCCAGTGATTCTGAGAGTAAAACCAGGTATCCCCGGAGTAAATCCGCTGAACATTATAGATAATAGAGACCTCCATTCTCGGTTTGAATTTTAAAATAGAACTTCCAACCGTTTGAGAGCATTACAATTTGGTATAAAGTCAAACTGTCTAGCGAAGGCCTAACCATCCGCGAATCTCACCCGCTGTATCGAGAGTCTAACTTCGAGTTTTGGGGAAAAAATTAGTATTTATTTCTGTGACGGGCACGTTAATTTCACGCATGAATTAGAAGGTCAAGGGTCAAACCCTCCTGGACCGTTACAAGCTTCTGTCATATTCGAACCGCTACGTCAATAGGTTTACATATCCTTTGCTTCCGAGTGTCATAGCCGGTATTCCTGAATTATTTTCGTTGAACAGTAGTGGCAATAGGCACCTTAATTCACGGTTTGAATATTAAAGCGGAACGTCAAACCGTTGTACAGCATTGGAGTAGAGCCAAACTATTTACCGATGGACTTACCTTCCGAGAAGCTAACAAACCCTCTGTATCGACAGTATAACTTCGTGTATAGAGAAGATCATTAATTTACATTTTAGTGGCGGGCACATTTATTTCATGCATGAATTGGAAGATCGAGAGTCAAAGGGTTCGAGAACGTTACCACTCTCTTTGCGGGACGAACAGCTATGTCAGTAGCTTCACTCATACCGCGATTCCGAGAGGCAACCTCGGAAAACGGAGAGTAAGTCCGCTGGAGAGTATTGGTAGTGGACACATTAATTCACGGGTTGAATAGTAAGGAAGGGCGTCAAACCGTTTGGGAGAATTGCCACTTGCTACAGCAGGTTAGGTTCTAGGAAGGTAAGGTATTCGGTAAGAAGAATGACTTCATACGAATAGGTAACTGTCTGCAACGGTTTGACGACTTAGGTTATTAGTCAAACCGTGAATTATGGTGTCTATTGCTAATACTGTTCAGCGGGTTTACCCCCGGAATACATGGTATATCTCCCGGAATCGCAGGATATGTGAAGCTATTGACTTAGCCCTTCTGCTCCCAAGGAGTGTGGTGACGTTCTCGAACCGTTCGGCCATAGGCCACCAGATTCATAGTTGAAACTAAGGTGCCCGTCGCTGAAATCTATACTAATTTTCTACTCTGAACACGAAGATATAATATCGAATCAGCGGGTTACGTTCGCGGGCAGTAAGGCCTTCGGTAAGAAGTTTGAGTACATTGCAGAGGGTAATGATCTACAACGGTTTGACTGTTGACTTTAATATTTATACCGTGAGATTGGGCGCATGATGCCAATACTGTATAGCGAATTTACTACCGAAATACCTTGTTCGACTCACGGAATGACGGGATAAATGAAGCTATTGACTTAGCCGTTCGACTCCCAAAGATGGCATCGTTTTCTAACGGTTGTACTCTCCATTTTGTATTATGCACATGAAAACGTTGTGCCCGTCTGCTAGCATGTCTACTAATTTGTTTCCGTGAACATTATGTATGAAACTCTCTGCAACGCGACAGGTTCTCGGAAGGTAAAGTATTCGGAAAAAAAAGAATGACTTTATACGAATAAGTAACGTTCTGCAACGGTTTGACGCCGTACGTTATTAATCAAACCGTGATTTAAAGTGTCTATTGCCAATAAATTTCAGCGGACTTTCTTCCGGAATACGTGCCTTGTCTCGTGGAGTCATGGAATATGTGAAGCTGTTGACTTAGCCGCTTGTCTTACAGAAGGTTGTAACCTTCGCGAACGGTTATGACTCGATCATCTAATTGAAAAATGAAGCTATGACTCCAAACACAGAAATGTAGAGTATTTTCTGTCTCGGAACACGAAGTTATACTCTCTATACAGCAGGATAATTTTTCGCGGGGTATCGTCCCCGGTAAAACGTTTGACTTTATAGGAAAGGTTAACCATCTCAAACAGTTTGACGCTCTGCATCAATACTCCAATCGCGAATTGAGGTTTCTATTGTTAACAGAGTTGAGCGGATTTATTCCAGTAATACGTGGTTTGACTCTCGGAATCTCAGGATAGCTGAACATATTGACATATCTGTGCGACTCTCAAAGAATGTGATATCGTTTTCGGACTATTCGAACGTCGATCATCTAATTCATACATGAAATCAGGGTGCCCGTCTCTAAAACGTTTACGTATATGTATCCGAAGGCACTAAGCACAGCACACCCTACAAAGGGTTGGTCTACTCGGGAGGTAAGGCGTTCGGTGAGAAGTTTCATTCCATACGAGTAGGTGACGTTCTACAAGGGTTAGACGCTCTACTTTAATGTTCGAACCGTGAATTCAGGGCCCAATTGCCAATACTGTTCAGTGGCTTTACTCCTGGAACACCTGGTCTGACTCTCCGAATAACAGGATAGGTGAAGCTATTGACTTAGCCGTATGTCTCTCACAGAATCTTGTAACGCTGTCGAACGGTTGGACTAGCGATATTCTAAATCATACAGGAACTTAAGGTGCCGGCACTAAATTGTATACTAATGTGTCTCTCTAAACACGAAGATATACTCTCGATACGGCGGGAGAGCATCTCGGATGGTATGGCATTCGGTCAAACGCTTGCCTTTCTAGCAATTCTAACGTTCTCAGTAGGTGAGACGCTCTATTTTAATATTCACTCCGCGAATTAAGGTATCGATTGCTAATACTGTACAGCCCATTTACTCCCGGAATATCTGGTATGGCTATTGAAATCACAAGATAAGGTAAAGCTATTGACTCTGCCGTTCGAGTAAATCGATTCAAAGTATGTGGTAACGTTCTCAAACGGTTTGTCAGTCGATCTTCAGTTCTATACATGAATTCAAGTTTAAATTAAGTCTATAGAGCAATAAGCAAGGATATACAACTCTTTGACGCTGTTCTTTAATATTCATTCCGAAAGGTTTGTGTCTAATGCCAGTAATGGACAGCAGGTTTAGACGAGGATTACCCGGTATGACTCTTGGGATCACAGGACAGGTAAAGCTGTTAACTTAGCCGATCGACTGTTAAAGACAGTGGCAACGTTCTCGAAAGGTTTTACTCATGATGTATCTATTCGTGAATTCAAATAAGATGTCCGTCATTAATATGTACACTAATATGTTTCCCTCAACACGAAGTTATAATCTCGATACAGCGGGTCTACTCTTGGAAGGAAATGCCTTAGGTGAAACTTTAAAACTTGACTTTATGGAAGTATGTAACGTCCTATAATAGTTTGACGGTCTGCATTAATATGCGCACCCTGAATTTATGTATCTATTGCCAATACTTTACAGGCATTTACTTCCGGAGTACCTCATTTGACTCTCGGAATCGCAGGCTTGTTTGATGGTTTTGAGTTAACTTATCGACTTTCGAAGACGGTCTTAGAGTTCTCGAAATATTTATCCCTCGATCTTCGAATTCAAACATGAAATTGTGATGCCCATCCCTAAAATGTATACTAATGTCTTTCTCTAAGTATGAAGTCATACTCTAGATGCAGCTGGATAGATTTCTCGGAATGTAACGCTATCGGTAGAAAGTTTGTCTCTATACAATTTGTTTACGTTATACACGGTCTGACTATGTACTTTAATATTTATGCCGTGAATTGCGGTGCCCCTTGCCAACACTATTCACCGGATTTACTACCGTAATACCTGGTTTGAGACTCGAAGTCATAGGCTACGTGGAGGTACTGACTTAGCTGTGCGGCTCTCAAGAAAGGTGGAGACGTACTCGAACGGTTTGACTCTCGATCTGCTTATCCGTACATTAAGTTAAGGTATCCTATCTGCTGCAATACCATCTATTTAGTGGGGTGAACATTAAGCTAGTCTCTTGCTGCAGTAGGTTTCATTCGCGCAAGGAAAGGTTTTCGGCAAAAAGTTTGACTCTATTCCAACTTATAACGTTCTCCATCGGCCTGAATCTCTACTTCAATATCCATACCGTGAAGTAAAGTGTCCATTGACATTACAGAACAGCTTATTTACTCCTGATAGACCTGGTGTGACTCTCGGCATCACAGGACAGTTGAATTTTTTTTCATAGATGTACGATTCTCAAAGAAGGTGGTACAGCTCTGGATCGGTTTGCCTCACGATCTTCTCATTCGTATATAAAAATATGGTGTGCTTCTGCTATAATGTCTACTAATTTTTTTCCGTGGGAACTAAGCATGGCAATCGCTACGACGTCTAGAGTCCTCGGAATGTAAGGTATTGGTTAAAAAGAATGACTTTTTACCAATTGGTATTGTTCTCTGTCGGTATGACACCCTAACATTTATATTCATAGCTAGAACTATGGTGTCTATTGCCAATACTGTTCAGCCGATTCACTCCCGAAGTACCTGCTTGACTCTAGGTTCCGCATGACAGTTGATGCTATTGACATTGCCGTTCGTCTCTCGTAGATGGTGGTAACATTCTCGAGCGGTTTGACAGTCGATCTCCTAATTCATGCATAAAATTAAGGCGCCCGTCATTGAAACGAATACTAATTTCTATCTGAGAACACGAACTTATTCGCTCGATGAAACCGGTGAAATTCGCGGAAGGTAAGGTCTTCGGTAAAACGATTAACTTTATATCAATTGGTAACGTTCTCAAATGGCTTGACGCCCTATTTCAATATTCAATCCGCAAATTAAGGTGTCCATTGCCAATACTGTTCAGCGTATTAAATCCTAGAATACCTGGATTTGCTCTAGAATCCTCACACGATGGGTGAATCTATTAACTTCGCTGTTCGATTGTCAAAGAAGGTGGTAGATTTCCCGAACGGTTGGACTGCCGATTTTTC
Organism: Euglossa dilemma; assembly: GCA_002201625.1. NCBI lineage: Eukaryota > Metazoa > Arthropoda > Insecta > Hymenoptera > Apidae > Euglossa > Euglossa dilemma. The sequence continues at coordinate 58,365 of NIJG01000542.1, forward strand.
TATACATACATGAATATAGGCCTTCCGTGTGCTAAAATGTCAACTAATATGTATCAGTGAACGATAAGCAACACACTCAGTGCAGCGTGATAATTTCTCGGAAGGTAAGGTAATTGGCAAAAAGGCTGTCTTTATAGCAGCTGCTAATGTCCTCCAACAGATAAAGCCTGTACATTAATTTTTATACCGCGAGATAAGGTGTTTATTGCCAATGCTGTTCATCGGATTGACTCCCGGAGTACCTGGTTTGACTATCGAAATATCAGGATAGGTGACACTATTGACTTACCTGTGCGTCACTCAAAGATGCATATAACGGGATAGAGGAGAGAGTTTGCCTCTCCATATTCTAATTCATGTATGAAATTAAGGTGCCCGTCACTAAAAGGTGTACGAATGTGTTCCCTTGAACACGACGTTATGCTATCGCTTCGGCGATTTAGCTTCTCGGGTGGTAAGGTCTTCGGTAAAGGGATTGATTTTATACCAATACGTGACGTTCTCAAACAGCTTCATGATCTACTTTAATATTCAAACCGTGATATAAGATGTCCGTTGCGAATAGCGTACAGAGGATTGAGTCGCGGAATATCTGGTCTGACCATCGGAATAACAAGGGAAGTGGAGCTATTGATACTACGTTCGTCTCTCAAAGAATGTGGGATCGTTCTAGAAATATTTAAATGTCGATCTTTCTATTCATACATGAAACTATGTAGGTCGTCTGATATTATGTTTACTAACCTGTATCTCTGGACAGGAAGCTATATTCTATGTACAGCGTGTTTTGATCTCACAGTGTAATGTCTTCGGTAAGACGTTTGACTTCAACCAATTGGTAACGTTCTCAAACGGACTGGCGTTCCATATTAGTGTCCAATTAATTATGGTGTCCATTGCTATTAGAGTGGGGCGCATTTACTCCTGGAATACCTGGTCTGTCCCTCGTAATCACAAGGAAAGGTGAAGCTATTGACACAGCCGTTCGAGTCTCAGAGAAAGTGGTAACGTTCTCCAACGGTTCAGCCCTCGATTTTATTATTCATACAGGAAATAAGGGTACCCGTCACTGAAATGTAAACTAGTATGTTACTTTCAACAAGAAGTTATGCTTTCGACAGGGCAGATTAGGTTCTCGGAAGATTAGGCCTTCGGTAAGAAGAGCGAGTATATATAAATTGTTAACGATCTTCAACGGATTGACAATGTAGTTCAATTTTCAAACCGTGAATTAAAGTGTCTAGTGCCAATCCCGTCCAGCGGATGTAGTTGCGGATTACCTGGTTCACCCCTTCGAATCAGAGGACATGTGATGATATTGGCTTAGCCTTTCGAATTTCAAGAAGGGTCGTAATGTACACGAACTGTTTGACGCCCGATCTTCTAATTCATACATGAAGTAATGGTGCCCGCCACTGAAATCAAGAATAATTTCTTCATCTGAACAGCCTTTTTACTCTCGATACAGCGGGTTAATTTTTCGGAGGGTAAGGTCTTCGGTAAAACGTTTGACTTTCAAGGAATTGGTAACGTTCTGAAACGGTTGGAAGAAACACTTTAATATTCATACCGTGAATTATGCTGTTTATTGTCAATGGTGTGCTGCGTATTTACTCCCGGAATTCCTGTTTGACTCTCCGAATCACAGGAAATGTGAAGCTATTAACTTAGCCGTTCGTTTCTCGCAGAAGGTGGTAACGATCCCTAACCGTTTGAGGATCGATCTTCTAATTGATACATGAATTTTATGTGCCCGTCACTGAAATGTATACGAATTTCTTCCTCTGATCACGAAGTTATACTCTCCATATAATGCGATAGGCTTTCGGAAGTAAAGGCCTTCGTTAAAGCGTTTGACTCCATAATTATACCTAACGTTCTACCGCGGTTCAACTCTCAACTATATTATTCGTACCTCGAATTGAGGTGACTATTGCCAAAACTGATCAGCGTACTTACTCCCGGAATACATGGTTTGACTCTTGGAATCACAGGATAGATGAAGCTAGCTATTGTCTTTGCCGTCCGACGCCCACAGGATGGTAGCATCGTTTTCCAACGGTTTTACTCTCCATTTTGCTATTTACACATGAAAATGTGGTGCCAGTGTGCTATCATGTCAAGTAATTTGTTTCCGTAAGCATTATGCTACACACTCGCTACAGCACGATAGGTTTTCGGAAGGTAAGGTAATCGGTAAAAAGAATGAATTTATACGAATAGGTAACGTTCTGCAACGGTTTGTCGCATTACGTTAACAATGAAACCGTGAATTAAGGTGTCAATTTCCAATACTGTTCAGCGGAGTTACTCCCGGAATACATGGTTTAACTATTGGAATATTGGAATAGGTGAAGCTATTGACTTAGCTGTGCGATTGTCAAGAAATGGGATAACGTTCTGGAGCGGTTTGTCGCACGATCTTCTTATTGATGCACGTAATTGTCTACTCTCGAAATCATGGGATAAGTGAAGCAATTGACATAGTCGTTCGACTCTGAATGATGGTGGTAACGTGCGGGAACGATTTGATCCTCGATATCTTGACTCATACATGACGACAACGTGACTAACATGAATACTGATTTCGTACTCTGAACACGAAGTTATACTCTCGATACAGCGGGCTAGGATCTCGGAGGGAAAAAATTTGACTATGTACCAATAGGTACACCCTTGTACAACGGTTTTACTGTATTCATTAATATTTATACTGTGAATTAGGGTGACTATTGCAAATAATGTATAGAGAATTTACTACAGGTATACCTGGTTAGACCCTCGGAATCACAGGATAGGAGAAGATATTGACTTACTTGTGCGAATCCCAAACAAGGTGGTAACGATCTCGAAAGGCATGACTCTCGATCTTCTTATTCATCCATGAAATTACGGTGTGGTCACTAAAATGTCTATTGATTTACTTCCCTCAATACGAAGTAATTCAGTCGATACGGCGGGTAAGGTTCTCGATAGGTAAGGTATTCGGTTAAATGCATGTCTTTATACCGATTGGTAACGTTCTCAAATGGTTTGACTCTCTACATTAATATTCCATCCGTCAATTCATGTGTCGAGGGTAAAAACTCTTCCGCGGATATACGCCCGGCATACCTTGTTTGACTCTGGGATTGACTGGATAGGTGAAGCTTTTGACTTAACCGGTCGAGTCTCAATCAAGGTGGTAACTTTCTCGAACGGTTTGTCCCTCGAGCTTCCGATTGATATATGAAAATAAGGTACCCGTCTGCTAAAATCTCTAATAATTTGTTTCCGTGTGTATTAAGCAAGATGATCGCTGCAGCTGGTTCGGTTCCAGGAAGGTAAGGTATTAGTTAAAAGTATTACATTATTCCAATTCGTAATGTTCTCCGACGGCTTGAGTCCCAATATTAATACACATGCAGTGAAATGAGGTGTCTACTACCAATATACATCCGAGGATTTACTCCCGAAGTGCCTCATTTGACTCTCGAAATCGTAAAATAAGTGAAAATATTCACTTATGCGATCCACTATCGAAGAGGATGGTAACATAGTCGCAACGGATTGCCCTCGATCTTCCTATTGACAGATAGATAATAGGTGTCCGTCTGCTAAAATCTTTTCCAATTTATTTCCATGAGCACTAAGCGAGACAATCGCTGCAGCGGGTTAGATTTCATGATGGTAAGGTATTGGTTAAAAGAATTATGTTATACCAATTCCTAATGTTCTTCGGCGGTTTGACTCACAACTGTAATATTCATGCCGAGAGTTAAGGTGTATATTGCCAATACTGTTATTTCGATTTAATCCCGGAATACTTGGCTTGATTCTCGGTGTCACAGCATAGGTGTCGCTCTTGACTTCGGTGTGCGACTCTCAAAGATGATGACATCGTTCTCACACGGATTGTCTAGCGACCATCTTATTTGTATATGAAATTACGGTGTCCATCAGTGAAAGCTACAATAATGTGCTTCTCTGAACGCGAAGTTATACTCTCGATACAAAGGGATTTGTACTAGAATGGTAAGGCCTTCCGTAGATAGTTGCACACTATAACAATAGGTAACGCTCTCGGCAGGTTTCACGCTCTACTTTAATATTAATACCACAAATTAACATGTAAACTGATAATACTGCAATGTGGATTGACTCCAGCAAGGCCTCGTGTGGCCCTTGCAATCACAGGGTAGGTGCAGAAATTCACTCATATGTGTGAATCTGGATATAGGTGATAACGTCCTCGATCCGATGAGTATCGACCTTCTTGTTGATACATCAAATTAAGACGCCAGTCACTAAAATGCATACTAATTGATTTCGCTAAAGACGAAGCAAGACACTCCCGACAGCCTGTTAGGATCTCGGAAGGTAAGGTATGCGTAAAAAGAATGACACAATAGCAACCGGTAATGATCTCACACGATTTAACTCTCTACTTTAATATTAATACGGCGAATTGTGGTGTCAATTGCCAATCCAGTTCAGCGTATTTATTCCCGCATTACCTGATATGACTATCGAAATGACAGGATAGGTGAAGCTATTGACTTAGCCGTTCGTCCCGTAAAGAAGGTGGAAACCTTCTCGAAATGTTTAACTCGCGATTATTCTATTCATACATAAAAATAAGGCTTCCGTCTGCTAAAATGTCTACTGATTTGTTTCCGTGAGCACTAAGCATGACACTCGCAACAGCGGGACTTTTCTACGAAGGTAAGGCCTTCGGTAAAACGTTTGACTTTATGCCAATATATAACGCACTTAAAAGATTCGACCGTCTACCTTAATATTCGAACCGCGGAATAAGTTGTCTATTGCTAAAATTGTTCAGCGCACTTACTGTTTTGACTTTCAGATTCACAAGATATTTGATGCGATTGACTTAGCTGTGATCAATTACGCTGGTGATGTTCTCGATCGCGATGTATCTTGATGTTGATAATTATACACAGGAATGTGGTGTCCGTCCGCTAAAATGTCTACCCATTTGTTTCCGTGAAAAATATGCTGGACACTCGCTACAGTGTGTTAGGTTCCCGAAATGTAAGGTATTCAGTAAAAAGTATGACTTAAAACGAATTGGTAATGATCGCGGACGGTTTGACTCTCTACTATAATATTCATACAGTGAATTGAGGTAACTATTGCCAATGCTGTTCAGCGGATTTACTCCAGGAATACAGCTAGCTCTAGAAATCACAGGAAGGGTGAAGGCATTAACATCGCCGTTCGATTATCAAACAAGGTGGTAGGTTTCCCGAAAGGTTTGACGCTCAATCTTCTACTTCACACATGAAGTTAATGTGCTCTTCACTAGAATGTATACTAATTTGTTCCTATGATCATGATTTTATACTCTCGATACAGCTGGTTATGCTTCTAGGAAGGTGATGCCGTCGGCAAAATATTAAATCTATTCCAAGTTGTAACGTTCTCCATCGGCTTCAATCTCTACACTAATTTCCATACCGTGAAATAAGGAGTCAATTGCCAATACAGTTCAGTTCACTCTACTACCGGAATACCTGGATTTATTCTCGGTAATACAAGACAGGTGAAGCTATTGACTTAGACGTTTGCTCTAAAGGAAGGTGTTAACGTTCTGGAACAGTTTGACAATAGATCTTCTTATTCATACTTAAAATTACGTTCCTCATCGCTAAAATGAATACTAATTTCTCCCTCTGAACTCGAAGTTATACTCACCATTCGGCAGCTTATTCCTCGGAAGGTAGGGGGTTCGGTAAAAAGTTTGACCCTTTAACAATTCGTAACGTTCTACATCGGCTTGACTCTGGAATTTATTATGTATGCAGAGAAATAGGGTGTATGATGCCAATACTGCACAGCAGAATTACTTCCGGAATACCTGGTTTGACTATCGGAATCACAGGATAGGTGAAGCTGTTGACATATCCCTTCGAACCATAATGAAGGTCGTAACGTTTTAGAACGGTTAGACAATAGATCCACCAATTTATACACGAAAGTGTGGTATCCGTCGGTAAAACGTATTCATGATAAATCCTCAGAACCCAAAGGTATAATCTCCACACAGGTGGTTTATTTCCCGGCGGGTGAGTTCTCCGGTAGAACATTTGACTTTATACGAATGTGTAACGCTGTCAATCGGTTTGACGCTCCACTGTAATCTTCAAACCGTGAATTGAGGCGGCCATTGCCAATACTTAACGGCGGATTTGCGCAAGGTATACCTGGTATGACTGCCAGAATCACATGATAGGTCAAGCTATCAACTTAGCCGATCGACACACAAAGAAGGTGGTAGCGTTCTCGAACGGTTTGACTCTCGATTTCGCTATTCATACATGATCAAAACTTGTCCGCCTGCTAATATTTATACTAATTTCTGCTACTGAGCACCATCTTATACGCTCGATACAGTGCGTTAGGCTTTCGGAGGGTGAAGTCTTCCGTAAAACGTTTGACTTTATACAAATTGGTAACGCCATCAAGGGGATTGACGCAGTACCGTAATGTTCAAACCATGAATTAAGGTATCTGTTGCCAACACTGTACAGCAGACTTGTTCCGGAATTGCTAGTTAGACTCTGGATATCACAGGATAGGTGACGCTATTGAATTAGCTGTGCGTCTCTCAAGAATGGTCGTAACGTCCTCCAACTGTTTGGCCGTCGATATTGTAATTCATACATGAATTCAAGGTGCAGTCACTAAAATGTATACTAATTTGCTTCTCTAGACACGAAGTTATTCTCTCGATAGAGCGCATTTGTTTATCGGAGCGCAAGGCAATCCCTGTGAAGTTTGACCCTACACAAACTGGTAATGATATACGACGGCTGGACGGCCTACTTTAATATTCAAACCGTGAAGTGAGGTATATGTTGTCAATACTGTTCAGCGCACTTGCTCTCGGAATATCTGGTTTGACTTCCGAAATCACAGGATATGGGAAGCTATTAACTTAGCCATACGAATCTCAAGGAAGGTGTATCGTTCTCGACAGCTCTGCTTCTCGATTTTCTAATACATAAATGAAGTTAAGGTGCCCGTCTGCTAACACGTCTACTAATTTGTTTCCGTGAACATTAAGCAGAACACTCTTTACAGCGCGATATGTCCTTGGAAGGTACGGTATTCGGGAAAATGAATGACTTCATACGAATATGTAGCGTTCTGGAACGGCTTGTCGGTTTACGTTCATAATCACACCGTGACATAGGGTGTCCATTGCAAATACTGTCCGGCCGACTTACTCCCGCACTACCTGAGATGACTCTCAGAATCACCGGATAGATGAGACTTCGACTTAGCCGATCAAATCCCAAAGGAGGTGATAACATTCCCGATCGGATACACACACGATCTTCCAATTTATGTACGAAAATAAGCTGTGCTTCTGCTATAATGTCTCCTACTTTGTTTCCGTGAGTTCTAGGCATGGCACTCGCTACTGCGGGTTAGGTTCTGGGATGGTAAGATATTCAGTAAATATTATAACATTATAGCAGTTGGTTATGTTCACCACCGGATTGACTCTCTACTCTAATATTCAAACCAGGGTCAAGGTGTCTATTGCCAATGTTGTTCAGCGGATTTGTTCCTGGAATGCAAGGCTTGACTCCCGGAATCGCAGAATACGTGAAACTATTGACTTACACGTTCGACTTTCAAGGAGGTTTGTAACGTTCAAGAGCGGTATGACCCTCGATCTTCAAATTCTTACATGAAGTTAAGAAAAGAAAGTTTGTAATGTTCTTGAACGGTATAACACTTTATCTTCGTATTCGTAAATTAACATAAGGTGCGCGTGACTAATATGTTTTCTAATTTGTTCCTGTGAACAAAATATTGTACCCTCGAAACACTGAGTTAGGTTTCCGGTGGGAAAGGCTTCTGTAAATACTTTCACTCTACACCAATATGTAATGTTGTACAACGGCTTGACGGCCTGCTTCGATAATCAAACCGTGAATTAAGGTGTCTATAGCCAACACTATTCAGCGAATTTTCACCCGGGATATCGTGTGTGACTTTCGGAGTCAAAGGATAGGTGCAGCTATTGACATAGTCGTTCGATTCTTATAGAAGGTGGTAACGGTCTCGACAGGTTTCAGATCCGATCTTCTGTTTTATACTTCAAAATAAGGTGACCGTCTCTAAAGTGTATGCTAATTTGCTTCGATACTGTTCAGCGGATTTACGCCTGGAATATCAGGTTTATTCTCGGAATCGCAGGAATGGTGAAGCCATTGTGATTTAGCTGTTCGTCTCTCACAGATGGTTTCAACGTTCTAGAGAGGTTTGGCCCTCAAGCTTCTCTTTCATACATGAAGATAGGGTGCACGCCAATGAATTTAATACTAATTTCTTCCTCCGGGCACGAAGTTGTACCCTCGATACAGCGGGTTAATTTTTCGGTGGGTAAGATCTTCGGTAAAACGGTTTGGCATTATACCATCTGGTATTAAACCAAAGGATAGGTGGAGTTACTGACTAGGCCGTTCGACTCCAAAGGATGGTGGTAACATTCTGGAACGGTTTGACTCTCGATCTTCTATTTCATACACCAAATTATGGTGCGGTCAACAAAATGTATGCTGCTTCCATTGTCTAAACAATAAGTTATACTCCTTATACAGTGGGGGGTTGGATCTCGGAAGGTAAGGCATTCTGCAGGAAGAATGACTTTATACATATTTGTAGCGTTTACAAACGGTTTGTCGACGTAATTTAATATTCAAACCGTAATCTAAGGTATCTATTGCCAATACTGAACTGCGGATTTGTACCCAGGGTACCTAATTAACTCTCGGAATCACAGGATAGGTACAACTATTGACGTAGCTGTGCTGCTGTCAAATAAGGTGGTAACTTTCTGGAACGGGTTGAGACCCGATTCCGGTATTCATACACTGGAATAAAATGTCCGAATGCTGAAATGTGTAGTAATATCTTACCGTGACCACTAACTAAGATACTCCCTAGAGCGTGATAGGCTTCTCGGAAAGCAAGGCCTTCGTTAAAACCAATGTCTTAATACAATTTGGTATCGTTCTCAAACGGTTTGACTCTCTACTTTAATATTCAAAGAGTGAATTAACGTGTCCAGGTCCAAAACTATTCCGCCGATTTACACCCGCCATGCCTGGTTTTACTTTCGGCATCACAGGATAGGTGTAGCTATTGACGGAACTGTTCGACTCTCAAAGAAGACGGTGACGTTTCCAAAAGGTTTGACCCCCGGTCTCTATATTTCATACATGAAATTAAGGCGCCAGTCACTAGTAAATCCGCCGTATGGCAATGGCATTAGACACACTATATTGGAGTATAGATATTCAAATACAGAGTCAAACCGATGTAGAAGGTTACCTATTGGTATAGACTCATTGTCTATTCCCAACACCCGCCCTTCCGAGAATATAACTAGTTGCGCCGAGTGTCTCCCTTATTGTTCACGGAAACAGATTAGTAGGCAAATTGGCAGACGGACACCACACTTTCCTGTATAAATATTAAAATCGACACACACCGTTCGAGATCGTTGCCGCCATATTTGAGGATCGAACGGCTTCGTCAATGGGCACAGCTCTCCTGGAATTCCGAGAGTCAGATGAAGTATTCCGGGTGTAAATCTGCCGCACAGTATTGGCATTAGGCATCCCATTCCACGGTATAAATACAAAAGTACACAGTCAAACCGTTTTAGAACGTTACCTGCTAGAATAGGGTCATACATTTCACAGATGGCCTTACCTTCGAGAACATAACTCACTGTAACGAGATAATAATTTCGTGTTCAAGGAAACAAATTAGTATACACTTTAGTAACGTACACCTTACTTTCATGTACGAATAAGAAGTGCGAGTGTCAAACCGTTTCAAAATGTTTCCACCTTCTACGTGTGTCGAACTTCAAGATCAATAGCAAAACCTATCCTATGATTCCGAAGGTCAAACCAGGTAATTCGGGTGTCAATCCACTATACACCACTGGCAACGAACACCCTGATTCACGGTATGAATATTAAGGTGGAGCGGCAAACCTTTGTAGAACTTTATTAATCGCTATAAAGTCAAACGTTTTTCCGAAAGCCTTACAGTTCTAGAAACTAACACGGCGTATCGCGAGTATAGTTCCGCATTTTGGGAAATGCGTTAGCATACAATTCAGTGACGAACCCTAAATTCATGGATGAATTAGATTACCGGGAGACAAAGCTTTCGAGGACGTTACCACATTCTGTGAGAGACGGACGGCTATGTCAATAGCTTCACCTAGCCTGCGATTCCGAGAGTGAAACCAGGTATTCCTGGAGTAAATCAGCTGAACAGTATACGCAATTGGCACCGTAATTCACGATTCGGATATTAAATTAGCGCGAAACACCGTTTGACAACGATACCAATGGCTATAATATCAAACGTTCCACCTTTGACCCAAACTTCCGCGATCCGCACCCGCTGCATGGAGAGCAGAACTTCGTATTCAGAGCAAGAAATTAGTATTCAATTGAGTGACGGGCACGGAAATTTTATGTATGAATTAGATGATCAAATGGCAAACCGTTCTAGACTGTTACCACCTTCTCTGATATTCGAACGGCTATGTCAATAGCTTTATATATTCCGAGCTTACGAGTGTATTAACAGGTATTCTGGGAGTAAACACACCGAGCAGAATCGATAATAGACACCTTAATTCTCAATTGGAATATTAAAGTAGAGCGTCAAACCGTTTGAACGGGTTACCTATTGGTATAAAGTCAACGTTTTACCGAAGACTTAACCTTCCGCGAACCTAAGCCACTGTATCAAGAGTATAACTTCGTGATCAGAGAAGTGAGTTTCTATACACTTTACTGACGGGCAGCTTAATTTCACGTATAAATTACAGGATCGAGGGTCAAACCGGTCGAGAATGTTACCACCTTCTTTGAGATTCGAACGGCTAAGTCAACAGATACACCCATCCTGCGATTCCGAAAGTCAAAGCAGTTTTTCCGGTTGTAAATGCTAAGTTCATTATTGGAAAAAGACACATAAATTCAGTGGTTGAATATTAAAGCTGGACTGCAAACCGCTGTAGGACGATACATATTGATGTTCAGTCAAAACTTTTAGAGAAACCTTTCCTACCGTGAACCTACCCCGCCGTTTCGAGTGTATAATTTCGTGTTCGGAGAAATTCATTACGATACATTTTAGTGAAGGGCGACTTAATGTCATGTGCCAAATATAAGATCGAGTGTCAAACCGTTATAGAACGTAACCAGCTTCTTTCACAGTGGCACAATTATGACACTAGCTTCACCCTTCTTGATAATCCGAGTGTCAAACCTGGTATTCTGGGAGTAAATCCGATGAACAGAATTGGCAATAGACGTCTTAGTTCAGGGTATGAATATTAAAGTAGAGAGACAATCCGTTCTAGAACGTTTCCAATTGGTATGCAGCAAATCGTTTCACGGCAGACCATACTATCGCGAACGCAAATCGCGGTATCGAGAGTGCAACATCGTGCTCAGAGATAAGAATTAGTACTCATTTTAGTGCGGGGCACCATAATTTCATGTATGAGTAACAAGATCCAGTGTTAAGCCATTGGAGAGGATTACGACCATACTTGAGAGTCGCACAGAGCTTTGTCAATAGCTTCATATGTCCTGTGATACCAAGAGTCACACAAGGTATTTCAGGAGAAATGCCGCAGAACAATTTTGCAGTACACACATTAAATCGCGGTATGAATAATAAAGTAGAGAGTCAAACCTTCGGAGAACATTACCAATTGGTATGAAGTCATTCGTTTTTCCGAAGTCCTTACCATCCGAGAAGCAAGCACGCTGTATCCAGAGTATAACTTCGTGTTTAGAGACTCACGTTAGTACACATTTTAGTCGCGGCACCTTAATTTCTTGTATGAATTAGATGATCGAATGACAAACCGTTCTACATCCTCACTACCATCCTTGTGAGTTGAACGGCTCAGTCAATAGCTTCACGTATCCTGTAATTCCAAGAGGCAAACCAGGCATTCCGGGAGCAAGTCAGCTGAAAACTATTGGCTATGCACACATCAATCCGCGGTATGTATATAAAAGTAGAGAATAATACCCTCCGAGAATATTACCAACTGGTATAAAGTCCTTCTTTTTCCGAACACCTTACCTTCTGTGATTCTAACACGCTGTATCGAGTGTATATCTTCGAGTTGAGAGAAGCATATTAATATACATTATAATGACGGGCACCATATTTGCCAATACGAATAGAAAAATCATGAGTAAAACCTTTCGAGAACGTTGCCACATTCATTACTTGTCGAACGGCCAAGTTAACGGCTTTACCTATCCTGTGATCCCAACAGTTAATCCAGGAGATCCGCGTCTAAACTACCTGTAGAGTTTTGGCATTGGACATGCTATTTCACGTTATAAATATTTAAGTACACATTGAAGCGGTTGTAGAACGCTACATATTGCAATAGATTCAAACATGTTACCGAAGGCCTTAACTTTCGGGAAGCTAACCTGCTGAATCGGGGGTATTTCTTCGTGTAGATAGATGCAATTTAATATAAATTTTAGTAATGGGTACACTAACTTGCTGATTAAATTAGGACATTGATTGTCAAAATATTCGTGGACTTTACAGCCTTCTTCGAGAGACGAACGGCTGCGCCAATGGCTTCAACTACCCCTGAGACGCAAGCCCCGTATTCCAGCAGAAAATCCGCTGACAATGTTGGCAATGGACATCATAATTCACAGATTGAGTATTAAAGTAGAGCGTCGATTCGTTTGAGAACGTTACAAATTGATATAACGTCATACTCCTTACCGGATACCTTAATTTCCGTGAACATAACCAGCTGTATCGTGGGTATTACTTCGTGGTCCGAATAGCAAATTAATATACAATTTAGTGACTTGCACCTTAGTTACATAAGTGAAACAGAAGATCGAGGGCCAAACAGTTCGAGAACGTCAGCACACACTTTGAGAGCCGAACGGCAAAGTCGATTGCATCACCT